>KN497605.1:5078-18942 GCA_000787155.1 Scartelaos histophorus | reverse complement strand
AACTTTTCTGCTGGTCCATTGTACCAAAAAGAATTTTCTCTTGGGGATGAATAAAAGTAATTCAGATTTTGTTGTTGTGAGAAAAACCTGGAAAGCTGAAATGGGTGTGAAGAACAAAATCTTTTCCTTGGGTATTTTATTTTTTCAGAAGCATGAAAAAAAAAAGTAGTTTTTATTTTTTTTATTTTATTTGATCTCTAAGTTTCATACCTGAACCATCTGCTGCTGTGTGCTCCTCTGGGTCAGGATGAGAAGAACTGAATTATTGAGATATTGTTCCATATACACCTATAACAGCTAACAGCAAAGCCCAACGATGCTGCAAGTCCCTGCCATTTCCAAAGTATTTTTCTTTAGAGAAACCTGTATAATTAATTCAGATCTGGTGTCCCCTGCTGGTTCCATTTGACCACGTCGGCTGTTTGAACAACAAAAGCGCTGTTTTCACTTTTTCAGGGCCCGGCGGGACTGACAAGAACAGGAGAGCAGAGGAGGACTCCATACTGAGAAGGCAAAATGCCTCAGGGAAATGTTATCAGACAAGCAACAACAAAAGGGTCATGTAATTGGGTGTAGCAGACACCTCAAACAGGAAATTAACTTTACTTTTGAGAGCTGTAGTGACTGCAGTCCTGCCAGGCCTCACTGGAGACCATTATCATATTATGTACTGCTGTTATTTTTTTCATTCTGCCTTAATGGAATAAACGTCAGTAATCATATCCAATTGCTTTTGATAGTCTCCATAGCAGACAATAATCGATTTTGGTAGTACATTGTTGTCTAGTCTTTTGTCTAAGAAAAAAAGGATAATAAAAGTATTGCCATTTAAGTTGTGTTGCTGTACCAACTTTCAGTTTATATATTTAACATGTTTACTTTATAACACAGATGTTGGAAAATGCAGCAAGTTGAAGGTTCTTCTAAGACGAAGGTTTCCAAACCAGTTTTTGTTGGTCCTCAGGCTTCTTGGTAAATTGGCCCAAATAAACCAATAGTCGTGACATGAAGCTGTAACTTATAATAACCCTGGACCTAATAATGCTATAGGTGCATGACATTGGATAGTAAAGTCTCAGTTACATAAGCGGCCCTAATAACTGACTCTGTAATGTGATTGTATTCACAGGCTCTTTTCTCACAGCTGTTTGCCTTGTGGATGTGTCCTGGTTTGATATCGTGGTCTCATTCACAAACACAGCATGGCTCAGAGTGCGACTGGAGCCTATAGAGATAGTGAGAGATAATGGAGAAGAGCAGATCAGGGCAGTGAAGAGGGAACTCAGTGGGCGATGAAGCCAACCAGGAATCCTGATTTACCCCAGGAGTACAGTATATACCTGCAGGGGGCGGTGTGATTGATTCATCAAACTGCAAATCAATGGAAACCTGCCAGCGCTGACATTCATCCAGGCAAAACAATAAGAGCGCTAAATCCCAACTGACTGCACTACAAACAAGGGAAACGCTCTGAAGATGGAGGGATATGAGGAAACACAGAGATGGAATGGCCGTTAATAAAAGCCTCTAAATGAGCTGAAACCTGCTGATTTCCAATGCATGTATGGATTTTTCCATGCATGCATTGTGTAATAAATCACCAAAAAATAAACATGTGTTATATTGCCATTTACATAGTGATTTACGAAACAACAGGCAAGCTGTAATTCTCATTAAGTAAAGTGTTTGGAGGCTAGTTGATGAAGTGTACACCAGTATAAACATGTTTGGCTCTCACTTACTTAATAACCAGTTTGTTTGCATTGCCAGTTGTGCACTTTGAACAACACTACAGGCTCAGTGCCAGTTACTAATGGAGCAACATACTACAGTCTGCACTCTGTGCTACACGAGTATCTGAGTAGGCTTCAGTTGGATTGGCTCCATGTAAACATAGATTATACAAAGCAGGAAATGCAAATAAGAGGTTTTGATCTAGTACCAATATAGCTGCTTGTTTGGCAGTTTATATCCATAGATTACTACATAAAAGAATGTAAAGAATCTCGCGCAACTGTACTTAAACTGCTTATGTTTAGCAAGAGATCTTTTTGTTGAAATATGGATAAACTCTTACTTTTTTAAATTTATATAGCGTGTGCACACTTTGCGTTAAGGCGTGCGCACGAGTTATTAAAAGTGAGAGAACGTCTTAAAACGCGTTTTATATCCAAAGCGTGGGAGCACGTTAGAACACATTCCCTCACTTTCCATGGTGGAACTGGGAATGACATGTGCAATACAAACTTGCGTGAATCATGCAGACGGAAGGAGCATCTGTCACATCATGCAGACGGAAGGAGCACATCTGTCACAGATGTGTTCCAGGCACTTCGTTGCATCCAGCGGTACCGTGGAGGAGACCTGGGGTATTAAGTTGGCTGATGATGAAATCTATAGTTGTTCTTAGGTCAGAAAAACTATGACGGCGAAGCCCATTCTCTCTCAGGACTCTCTTGAGGTGTCTCAGACGTGCGCACAGGTTATAACTCGTGCACACGTATTAATATCTTGTGCACAGGCTTTATAATTCGCTCCCACGCTTATTATTTTATATTCACCTTGCAGAGTAATACGTTATTAGCCGTAATGTGAACAACATAAAATCGGTTGGAGGTTAAACACAACACAAAGGTCACACATAAGGCCACTGGATTATAAGGCCACTGTTGATTTTTGAAAAAAATTAATGATTTTAGATGCGCCTTATAGCCCGAAAAATACGGTAGTAAACCGTTTTAAAATAAGATCAGATAGGGTGTCTTAGCTGTCGTGTGGGGTGTTAGGTAATAGAATATGACATTCCTCTGAGCCAGACGGGTAATGTAGCCTAAATGATGGTGAAACCGTCAGCGTTTGAATGTGGGCAAACTAATCCAGAGTAACAGAACATGTCCTCCCATGAGATGAAATCAGCTAAAGACCATGTTTTGGCAAATGGAGTGGCAAAGGCGACAAAAACAACCCCCGCTGCTTATGCATGGGAACCCTTACAACTCAAATGAACACATTATACAAAACACAGCGTTTGTCATTGTTTTTGTTGTTGTGTAATGGCTTCCTTTTAACAAGAACAAAAGTGTTTTATCTGCGCTGCCTGTTGGTCCGTCTGATCTCCGTGTGGAGCTGAGCGGCAAAGGCCAGAGTCTGCAGATGAATGGAGCTGTTCAGACGCAGCAGAGAGGAGACGAGCGCTGGGGTCACACACTCCCCGAGCTGTGGGGTGCGATGTTTTGTTTGGGACTCTTTGAACGCAACAATTTCAGAAACCTTTGGCATCTCCTTGTTGCCACAGAAACCACAAGGATAGAATAAAAGGTATTTAAATATTACTTTGCCTTTTCTCAGTGCTTAAAGTAACATTGCTTGACTTTTTGGAGGTGGGAATAGGAAGTTATATGTGGAGCATAGCCAAAGGAACAATATTTCTATAGAGACAAGAAGGTCAAGTAGGTTTATATGTTTGCAAGTAGATAGATTTTTGTCTAGGATCATCATTAGAGATGCACTGCGTAACATTTTGAGTTTCACCAGATGCTTGTTTCCATGGAGATGTTATTGCTTTGTCTAGAATGTTCCACAGTATAGATTAGATGTACCTATCACAAGCCTTGCGCAACATTACAGTTCAGATCTGCAGAAAGTTATTCACAGAAGGAATTATTGAACTTTTGAGCAATAAAAACACTCATTATGAATAAGTGCTAGATAAATATGTTTAATGCCATTCTGTGGAATATTCCAGGCAAAGCAATAACATCTCCATGGTGACAAGCAGGTAGATTGTTGTGTCTAGTTTGATCATTACCATTAAATTGTACTTATAATTTTTCATTGGTAAACTGGCATCCAAAAGATCAAATTTTTGTGTCATATTTAGTATTTAGTGCTTTATTACAAAATATAGGGGGCGCTATACTAATGAAAGAATCACATTTGTGCACTTTTATTTGACGCAATGATTTGAGTATAATTACTTCTCTCCTCTG
Source organism: Scartelaos histophorus (assembly GCA_000787155.1). NCBI lineage: Eukaryota > Metazoa > Chordata > Actinopteri > Gobiiformes > Gobiidae > Scartelaos > Scartelaos histophorus. The sequence continues at coordinate 14,953 of KN497605.1, read as the reverse complement.
CAGGCTTTTACCTCCCTCTTCACACAGCAGGTGCTTAAACAAAAATATATCTTTAAGCTCTCAAAGTATTACCCTGACATTTCCGAGGGTTCCGCCAAATTACCCCGAGATGACACTTAATGGCGGCTCATCCTTTGAAGTGAAACAAAAGCTGAAGCAGTGATCCATGTCGGAGCCGATCTGCTCAAACACAAGTGTGGAGAATGTGAATTTTCTTAGATATTACCAACGGCGGAAGTTTAATCTTTTTTTTTCTCTCACTTGGCGGAGACAAAGCAAACACAGTTACTTTGTCATGTGGCATTTAAAGCATGTAATCTTTCCTTAAACGCACCAAAGTGGGAACAATAAGAACTACACTTTCAGGCTTATTCTGACATTCTCGTGGGCTGTACAACATTTTGATGGAGACTTTTTTTAAATTTGCCTTGATTGTTTCTTCATAATTTACTCTGTTTGTATTTATTTAAAGAGTCCATATCACGATATTTTCTATGTTATTATGTTGTTTCCTCATCCAAAATATACCTGGGGTTCTGTTTTGCTTCATTTACACACAAATCCTGCAAGTTTAGCCTGAATTCTTCTATAGTGATAACGCTCCGTTCCACCTTGTGATGTCATGTGGTAATACACAAAGTTCTCCAGTGTGTTTTTAAACTGCAAACACTTTCACTTCATTTTGATGATTTCAGGAATTGTGAATCTCCTTAAAAAAGCAGTTAGCTTTAAAACTACCACTTCATGACATCACAATGTGAAACAGAGCACAGATGTAGACAGCCTAATAATAAAGAGCTGATAATCAAACATGTGTAAATAAAACAAAACACAGCTCCATTTTTGAGGATGTAAAACAACATGCCAATCTGAATCAATTTTGTGTGATTTAGGACCCTTCATTTTTGGCTTTGTCACTTTTCTAAAAGTAGAAAGCCCAGATCTGGGCTGTAACCTGTGTCCAGGACCTGGACCCCTCCCTCCCTTCATGTCCTGGATCAGTCTGTCCTCATCCTGTTAAATTAGTAGTTTCCTTCTGCCAATAGCCTTGGTCTACAGATTTACAACCTTATTGGCTGTGGAGTCGTCCTGATCATCTATGCCTGTCCGTCCATGGGAGTGGATCTCTCCTTCACTGTGGTTCTCCTCGAGGTTTCTTGTTTTTTTTCCCACTGGGTTTTTTTTTTCGAGTTTTTCCTTGCCGAAGAAGGAGGGTCTAAGGACAGGAGATCCTGGGACAATTATCCATTTGCCTGCTTGTTGTTGGACATTGTGTATTTTTGAATAATTAACTAATTATTTTATTTTATTTGTTTTCTTATTCTGCTTCATTCTCTGACATCTTTGTTTTGCCTGCCGAGATAACTGTTATGATTTTGGGCTATACAAAAATTAATTGAATTGAATTGAATTAACCTGCTAGCTCATAAGGGTAAGGTGTATGTACATTATTCTGCTTGGGTTAAAGACCTTTTTCAGCAGGGGCTATTATGGATGTAGGACCCCATCTTACTTGTTTGCTTAAACTCCAAAGCTGTAGTCTGGAAATGTTTGTAAAAAGAATCTGAGCATTTTGCAAAGTTGCAAATAGCTAATTATTGTTATCATCAAAAGGCATCAAATTAAAGTCCTTAAATAAATAAACATAAACAGAGTATTCATGAAAACAAAGACAAGTATAAGCCAAACTATTGTTGTGCTTGATCAGTGTTCATGGCTAAACTCCTTCAGTCAGGTCTAGTGTATAGGCTCCTATTGTCCCAGTCTGTTTAATCCTCATTACATTGGGCTCATTATCCATTCACATGTGCTTGGCTTGCACTCTGTGTAAAACCCATTCTCAGATATGTACTGCACATTAATATTTAGTAATTGGATGTCATGCAAACAATACGCCGCATTGAAGCTTTATTACTCAGGGATAATTACACTGCACACATATTAGACTTGCACTTTTCCATGAATACAGACGGCAGCTGTGATTTACTGTTACCACATACATTTCATTACATACATAGGCCAGAACAGCTCACGCACTGACCACTACTTTCCTAATTTTCTCCACATATTTTCATAACGTACAGGATTTATTTGAGCTACGTAACTGTTGGCTACATTTTCCCTTGTAATTACATTCATAACCACAAGATGCAAAGGTACGTTTGCTTTTCTGGTGGATGATCTACTGAATCTTATTTCTTTGCTTGGAAATTTAGCATTAAAAAACTGAAATAACTGCAGAATCAATACTCTAAATCTACTCATGTATTACACAAAATTGACTCTTGTGAACTTTAATCCACATTATAAAGCTGTTACCTTCTCAAAAATACTGCATTACTGGGCTGTCTACATGTCCAAACCTCAAAATGCTCTACCATGTGAAAATAAATGAGTAGTTTTCAAGTTTTCAGCTCCTTTTACCTTCATTTCAGTAGAGATCGACAGTCCCATGGTCGAGATCATCCAAGTGACTGTAGTGACGGTGTACAGAGTTTAAAAACACTGTAGAGCACTTCCTGCATTAGCACATGAAATCACAAGATGAAACAGAGTGCTTTCTGTTTGAGAGAAGAACTCATCTTAAATATGCAGGGTTTATGTGTTAAACAGGTGTGAATACAACACAATACAACTCCAAGTGTGTTTTGTCGAGGAAAAAACATCAGTACGGGCCGAACAAGGAGAACTACTGCATTCCGTAGCATTAAACTAGATTTTTTAACCTCCACATTACTGTAGCTTCATTTGTCGGGCCTATTCCGGTCTCATTCCTCCACAGTGTCGTAATGAGCCCTGGTCGGAGCCGTTGCATTTCCTCCATTTGCTCTGGGATCACAGGACTATAATGCATCACACGGGGGCTCCCAGCTGACCACGGCCTAAATGGTGTTTTTGCTCCACTGAACACTAATCCTTGTGTCAGATAAGGCCCATTATAACAGCGGCCCGCTCCACTCTGAGGAGACAGCAACCTATCAGAGGCAGACAGTGCGGTGCTGCAGCTCAGTTTGTTTAGAGAAATGTCTGGCGGAGGAATGGTGGGCTTTTTCATACTTCTCTATTAAAACGGAGAGAGGATTGAAAGCCTCAGCACAACAAATAACACAATCATTTTCTCTCATTGTGAGGGCAGGGATTGGATCAGAGGTTCAGGCTGCTACCACTACCCGCTCCTACAGTGCACAGTGGCTCATTATCCACATTCAGAATCCGCCACAGCTATCAACAATTACCAGAGCATCCACTACTTTTTGTCAATTAGGACTGAACGGTGGTTTGGAACAACTGTATTAATTGTGATTGGTTTTGGATTTAAAACAAAGAGTCGGTTCAGAGAGCACATTTAAAACACAATCCAGGGCATCAACATTACAAACTGAATATGAAGCAATAATGCAAAATGTGTTTTAGAACATGTAATTAGTGCATAGACTACAGAGTTATCAGGGTTTTACATTGTTTTTAATTAAGACCTTATGGAGACATTTTAATACAGCAAGTCAGCAGAGTCATTTACTTTACTGTCAGATGCCCTTCCTGTTGTAATCAGCCGTTACTCCGAAAACTGTTGTGAAGTTAATTAATGACGTTTTCAGGCTGAGCTTGAACCAGAAACTTAAACAACAAAGCGGGTGATGCCAAACATTTTCTGAGTACCCCTAAAGTTTGCTTCATATTCCAAGTAGAGTAGTAAAATTGCAGTTCCCCCTACCACACGGCGACCTGAAAATATGAACCTACTTGTGAGAACTACTTATTGTTATAGTTATTTCCCCTTCTCACAGCCACTGGTATAGGATTTGGCAGTGCCGCACAGTCATTTTGATATAAATGAAAAATAAAAAAAACAACAACTGTGATGTGCAGGTCTCCATAGGAGGAGCCAACAACTTCACAACTCTAATGGCATTTACGGTGATTCATATGTAACTGAGTGTGATGTGTCACCTTATTAACTGTTCCTGCAATTCGCCCTGATATATAAAAAAAAAAAAAAGACAAGGGAAATGTGATATAAAAAGTTACACTTCTTAATTTATTATTCTAGACATTTAAAAATTATTTCACTTTTGGGTGCATGAGTAACATCAAACAAATGATCCCTTATAAATGCAGGATTAAACGCACCCCTAACTAAACACAACAAACCAAACGTTATGGAACATGAATGTTGTGATAATCTGTACTTAAAGTGCATGTGCTGCTAAGGTGCTGGAGGAGGCTGTATTAAATTAAAGTGCATGGAGTTGCAGATGGTGAAAGTGCACAGTGCTAAGGAGGCCGATCTGGGCAACAGTGACTCATGCCAACTCTGAGGTCAAACCTTACATTACACTGTGAACCCAGACGTATATTACACTTCCCTCCAAGACTTTAGCTATTTCCCTACAGCATTCAAGTAAAATCACAGTAAGAATAAAGAATAAAGAGCAAGAATCCAACAACAGTGGTAGTCTGTTATACAAGGAAAAATAAATTAACTTCAGGTAGAGCGTTACCGACAACCACCTCAGGTTTACAAGGAAAAAAACATGTATTGGTAATTTAGAAGGAGAGGGGCCCCTACATGGGGCTCATTTCTATGGAAGCCATTAAGAGCGGCCGCCCTATCTAACTCTACACAGAACCTTTGATCCACTTTACAAACAACACATTAGGGCCATTTTTTAAACAACAGAAATTCCCAGGTGGAAAAAGCAGCTTTACTTACATGCATCATGTACGACCACGAGCAGCAAACCCCGACTACTCCTGACTACAGTGTCCCAACTATTTCTACTCTGCAATCAGTAACATCGAGTGAGGCACGGCAACGCAAAGTCAGTGGGAAATTTACATTCTGACCTGGTTACAAATAAATTTGTTATTCAAATATTATTCAATATTTACTCATTTTTTGGTAAATCTGAAAACACACCAAATTAAATTCCCACTATAAGAAACATTGGTTAGACTTTGCATTTCTGCCGCCACCACTACTGCATCCAATACAGCAAAAACACATTGAGTAAAATACAGTATTCTTTTCCAACTTCAGATAGCATTTTGTTGGACTTTAAATCGACAGAATGTTTCTTTTAGTTGAATGGATAGAAGGTCTATAACAATAAATCAGCACCAGACAATGCTCTGTATCTATACATTAGATAATATTAGAAAATGAAGCTGGCTCTGCTAAAACTCATTTGGAAGTTTGTATCTATCATCTGCGTGGAGACAAGAATCCAAAACAGAGGCACTTTATTTGCCAGCGAGCGCACGAGCTTTGTTAGATTTTCCTCTTGCCGAAAATGAGGAGGCGTGCTGGACGTTCACAGCCTGAGGGGAGAGGAATTTAACTTTGCAATGGCCTATATTGAAGCCAGCAATCATTAATGTTGTTCTCCATTCGTCATACACACAGGCCATTTGGTTGTTATAGTCTGCAATAGAGCAAGTGTGACGCTATTAAAACACTTCACCACAAAAGCCGCAAAATAAAACGCGATATCTGTCTTTTTTATAGCATTTTGTTTATAGACTAATAACCACTTGTTGTTTTGCTGGGCGAAGTTGGTCCAATTGTGTTTCTTATGCATGAGATTCTGCACGCTGTTTACACACTGACCACTAGGGGCGCTCACCAAATTCACAACTTTATAGGCTCTATTCAAGTTTACATTAGGAAGACATCTAGAAAAATGCGATTACAACTACCGACAACGAAGGTATGGTTGTACTTGTCAATTAGCCGAACATAACGGGACGCTACAATGACATGGAAATGAAGAAAACTGGGCTATTTTCTAATTTTTCCTAGATTTTTTCACACTTTCTATACCGTGAACAGAACCCACCGGAAGTAGCATCTTTCCAAACATCTTCCTGGTTTGTAATGTAATATGAAAAGAGCCTTTTGATCCACAAGGGAAGTTGTTTGGACACTCATACATCACAATATACAATAATAAGAAAGAGTAAAAATATAAATTGTAATAATAATAGATTCTAAATAAGTACCAAACACAGCTAGAGACTAAGAGAGACTGAAGTAAAATAAGGGAAAACAGTACAAAGATGATATGATGATTGACAGGACACAGGGTTGTCTGTTACATAAAGATGTTGTAAAGTTGTAGGGAGTATTATCTCCTCTGACCCTCTATAGTCTGGTGCAGTGGGTGAGCGGGAGTGTCCAGCGTCCTCCCGTCCCTCACTGTAACAAACGTCTCCAGCTCACTGCCAATCACGTTCCCTGCTTTTCGGATCAGTCTGCCAGTCCCTCCAATCAACAAACGTATTTAAATAAGTTTCTGTGCCCTTGTTTTTTTACTATTGCAGCTGCAGAAGTCTTATTAATGTCATCAGGGGTCTATTCTGTTGATCGTTCAAAGAGGCAGCGGCAGCAGCGTTCGCACAAATCCAGCGAGAAGCAGAGTCAGGGGAATACGACGGGGAATAACACAGAGAGACTGCAATAGAAATACACTTCCTCACGACATCAAATGCACAGCCTATATGTGCCACGGCGATGCTATTTTTGTATGTGTTTATGCTGTGTACAATATGCACCATTATTGCAGTAAACAGTAGGACTAATGAGCTTTAGAAAACATACAACAGACACTAATGAAGCACTATGGGGACTTATGATAAAGAAAACTAAGCATGTGGTGACGACTATGAAAGAAAACAGCATTTCATATTGCCAAGAGTCAAAGAGGCACAGATTAATGCTGTCACTGTGAATAATGTTTTTAGTTCTCAAGAGTGTTTGTTGGTGGCATTTGAAGCGGCTTAAACTGTGATGGAAAATGAAAAACAGAAATAAGGAATTTGTTTTGGCTAAAATGTTAAAAATGTTTTGCAAAATCTCATTTCAGTTTAAAGGAATAGACCTCTGTAACCCTCTTCTATCTTATTTCCACTGCAGTAGCATAAACAGTGTTAGGAAGTAAATAAATGAACTAAAAACATCCATTTGAACTGCTATATTACTTAAAGGTGCACTTTGCTGTTTGGTTGAGGGTTTGTCACCTGCCTGTTTCTCTGGATAAGTCATTACTCCACAGTGTGACATTATAACAGCTCTGCCTTACATTTATTAAACTACTGGTCATTTTATACCACAAAAATGTCAAGAAAAACATGTATTCTGACTGTGACTGGGGTCGCCTCTCCACAGATCTGAATTGTAACTCTGGTCTGGTTTGGTCTAAATGAAGATAGAAAGGTTTAATACTAGAAAGGTTTAATACTAGGGGTGTGCATTACCTTGAGTCTGATGATACACATCATACATATCATGATACGCATGTCACAATATATATATAGATATATATATACTTCTAATATAGTCAACTAGACCTTCAGGAGAACAAAATTATATCAAATACAATTTTATCACGTGAACAATGATTGTAACTAATGAATTTTTCTGGAAAATATGGTTTTATGCATTTTGAAATGATTTTTCCACCCCTATTTAATACCATACTGTGAAACATTTCAGACAAACCAACAACATCTCCACTGAGAAAAGCATTTGACAGACTCTTACACCACAGTGGACCTTTATGCTTTGATTTCAATTGTCCACAGTTTGGTGTTAAACTCATTTTATGGCAAAAAAAAAAAAATGAGTGAGGTCACCTCTCCACAAATCTGACCTGTAATTTGGCTTATAAGTCTCTATGGACATTCTTAAGTTTATAATCATACTGTGGAGCATTCCAGGCACATTTCCACGGAGACAAGTAGGTGACAGACCCCCCCACCCCCACATGTTACACAGTGCACCTTTAAAGTATCGGTACTTAGGTTAAAAATCAAATGGAATATATTACAGTACTTCATCGAGCTTTTAGGTTTAAATTTTACACCATTAGTTTGGGGGGAAACCATAGTTGTTGAGATGAGTGCATTTCCTTCTCTAATTAGTGATAAATAAATGGATAAATAAGTGCAACATTTATAAGCAGTTTTAAACTGCATTTTTACACTGTAATAAATCACATCTGATTATGAAAGTATTCTAAGTAAGAGTACTCTGATTGGACCATGTATCGGAGTCTATTACAAAGTAAATTTTAATGCACTATTCTCTAATTAAATACACCTTTTTTATGTATTTTCTCTGTCAATGACAACAGCTTCATCAGCCTCATCCTCTTTTTCAGTCCATGGCATGTCCTTGGATCTTTTCAGAAATTAAAACATGAATGCTCTAAATTGAAATTCAAATCCCTGGCATACAACTTCTCCTAACTGCCTCCAGCTTGCACGTGCCATCTGATTTAAGAATGCTGTTTCCTTCATTATTCAGGAGCAAATTACAGACAACAAGAACCAAAAGCTAATCATCATTAAACCTCATTTGAACATGTGGCAATTATCCAAAATGATGAGCAAAAATATACTCGCGACAAAATCCTTATATTTAAATCATTTCATAATTAAAGCGATGAAGGTTAATACCAGTCAATTTTATTTGAAGGAAAAATATTCAATAAACGCGTCTTTTTAGTTGATTCGCACTTATGAGTCAAACGCATGTATTAAGAGAAGAATCAGTGTTCTGGAGGCTGACGGGGGGTTTAAAGTGTCAGATAAATGTCACTAAAGCTGAGCCGGCGGATGGCAGATGTTAATGGAGATTTTCCAGATCGTGAGTGAAGTTAATAGTTAAGAGGACCTCAGACATGTCTACTCAAAATCAGGCTAATAATTACTCAGCAGAGCAGGGTTTTCTCTATTGCTAATTCATTATAAGGAAAGACGGAGGTGTGTACAAATTGCAAAACTGTTGGATCAGAATTATATTACTCACTCCAGGCCTGTAGAATGAAATGCAAGCAAATCAAAAGTGCAATGTTAATTTTATGCAAGCAGGTATTGCGCCTCCAAGTGCCTCCAATTAAAACCAAGAGTTTGTTTCGCACCTTCACTAACACGTTTTGAAAAGGCCGTGACATTACATAGAGTTAGCAGCTCATATTTCTGTCTTCTAACGTTAATTAAGCCTCAACACAATCTGATTCCTGTATGTTTTACCATCTTCATAAACATAACGCATTGCTAACTTACCTTATGTACTCCAAGCGTCTTAATTATTCATTATATCCTAATCATTACAATGAGTTTTTAAGCATTTTTCACAGCACACAGTAAAGGCAACAACGAGCACACTTCCTGATTATTGGACAACAAAATGATTTCTAAAAAGAGGCAGACGGCAGCAGACTTATCCTGACCTCAAGAGCTGCTTATACAACACATTTGTGCCGGGGAAAGACAAATTTTGCTCCAGTGGGTAAAAATTGGCTACATACCCTTTAGAAATAAAACAGAAATCTCATCAATTCAGCGTGCATATTGTATATTTCAGTTATTTATCATGTGTAATTAATACTAACTAACCTGTATTTCAGACCTGAGGCCAGCTCTCGGGCCAATTACGACTCTTTGCTTGACTCTGACCAGCCCGTTTAAGCTAATGTGGAATTACAAAATAAACAGATTTTATCATTTTACCTCATGCATAAAGTAAAGCTGCATTACTTTTATTTAAGAGATTTTTATTTTGTAAGGCAACAGTATTTTTTTCATTGCTTAGTCATAACATAAACTCTTACCAGCGCCGCAAAACTACACTATTTACTGCTTTTATAAAGAAATACAAGTAATATTATGCAGAATTGAGTTTGGCCCTCCACAATATTTTCTGTTTCTCATGTGGCCCCAAGGAAAAAAATATATGATGTAGAGAAAATTATAGGTCAAGCAATGGCAGCTCCAAGGGGACAAGACAATGTTCTCAATCAGGTAAACTTAAGTGATGTTTGGTGAGGTTTGTGTGTGTGTGTGTGTGTGTGTGTGTGTGTGTGTGTGTG
>JACN01153034.1:0-13964 GCA_000787155.1 Scartelaos histophorus | reverse complement strand
TGGGGCATGATGAGGTCATACGCGCTCATCATTCGCCGTCATGTTGCCCCCACACTCCCATTGACTTCAATGCATTTTAGCAATCACAAATATGGCCCAGGCATTGGGCGTGGGTTATTAGGATACTGCTGTTCATGCCGGGGGCGAGTGAGAGAACGAAGCTGCACGTCGTACTCTCCATTTCGCCCGTGCGCTCGTCGTTTCCATGTGCTCGCTGTAGCGAGAGCAATAGGCCCTACGCCCTGTTGGGGGTCGGGCCTAATAATATTCCTATACGAGAACAATGTTCCGCTTTTTTTTGGCCGACAAACTATACATTTTCAGAAAGCTCTGACGCATTGCTACTCGATGGCGAGGGTCCCTGGTCAGTACGGGCGAGTCACGTCGCGTCATTGCCTTTCTCGGCCACTAGGACCATCACTTTGCAATAGTAATAGGCCCTTCGCCAGCCTCTGCCGCTCGGGCCTAATAATAATCAAAATAATAATATTTTGAGCAAAAACAATATATCCGTGAACTTTAGAACAGCATATTATAAATTTTTTGAAAGCTTTCGATCTTCCCCTCGTCACCATGATGTTAATGGGGCATGACGGGGTCATATGCGCTTGTCATTCGACGAAGCTGCACAACGTCCTCTCCAATTCGCCCGTGCGCTCGTCGTTCCCATGCGCTCGCCGTAGCGAAAGCAATAGGCCCTACCCCCTGTCGGGGCTCGGGCCTAAATGATAGGTGTGGTGTGACCGTTGTTTGGTGGGATAGTCGCTATGATAAAGAAACTTGAAAAAATCCACAATTTATGCAATTTAATTAAAATGGTATTTTTCTATAGCGCTTTTCCATCTTCAAGGCACTCAAAGCACTTTACAACAAGGAAGCATTTCCCCATTCAGACACACAGTCATACATCTGTGGCTGACACTGGGGGCAAGGTAGGTGTCCAAGGACACAATGACTGCATTCATCTATGGGAGCTGGACTTGCATTTGCCAACCTGTAGGTGAGTGGATCTGACCGCTCAACCAATGATGTTTATTTTGGAAGCGAGATTCGAACCACCAATGTTCGGATCAGTGGAGTCTTACCAACTATGCCCACACACCTGTCCCTGACCACACCTACCTCTCCCTGACCCCACCCACACCCTTACCTGACCTATGTCCACACATCTCCCTAATCCTGCCTACGCACCCCCACTCTTTGACTCCACCCACACCCCTCTCTTGCATTGCCCACACCCCCTAACTGATCCTGCCCATACCCTGCACCCATGACCCTGTCCACAACCACCTGCTTGTGTAGACTTCCTGCGTGCCTTCTTGATGTCTTCCTCTGCTTTGCTGCTGTTAAGTTTGACGTCAAGCTGTTGTGTCTTGAGCTCCAGTTCCTTCTGTCTGTCAGCCAGAGCCTTGCGCGCCTGATGACACAAAGAAACCAACAAACAACCATCACATCTCACAGCCAGGAGCAAGGCCTTCATTAACACAGATGAATGAAATTAGAAACACTGTCTAAATATGATGATTGCATTAAAAATGCCTTAAATGACCTAGATCTGAAAAAGACTAACAAACAAAATAACAAACATTTCAAAATATGTTTGTAGAGGTCTAAACTACAGGTTGAACAATGAGATTTACATCGAGTCCTTTGTATGATTTGATTTGATATACAATGAAAAGTTAATGGGTTAAACTGGGAATGAGACAAACTTGAATGTGTCCTCTATCTGCAGATAAAGGAACAACCAGATTAAAAAAAAAAAAAAAAGTATTTTAGCAAAACGGTGATACAGATGCCTGATGCAGATATATTGTATGCACTGCCTGCATCAAATTAGAAAGTGTTTTATTGTCCGATGGAATGAGGAAGTGCACTGTTGCCTTACCGTGACTGCTCTGGGCCGCGATAGTTGTGAAAAGCACTCAGAAACTCATTGCTGTGAATAATTAGGATGCTCTGAATGCATAAGGTAAGTAAGAAATAACTTTGGACCAATGCAAATAGTTATTAAATAGTTCTGTTTTTCATTTATTTAAGACAGTAAAAATCTGGTAAAAATCAGGTTTTAAAACAAATCAGACTCAGTTATGATTGTGATTGTATTACTTTTTAAACCAGTAAGAGCATTAGCTTTATATTCTATTTTAAGCCAATATGGAGTTGTGTCAACAGCGTGTTCTCCGGTACCTTCTCCACGGCAGCATAGCGTCCCACCAGCTGTTTCCTTAAATCTGACATGTGATGGTCCAGACGTTTTATGTCCTTCTTAAAGTTCTCTCTGAAGGTTAGGAAAGGCTTCTCCACCTCGCTCTGCAGCTGCTCAACAGTAAACAGTCACAAACATGTCAATACATACATGCATTTACAGACCTGTGCAAAAGACTGCTTAATGGCCTACATCACAGTGATGTGACAGCTAGCTAAATTAGTGGGTGCTGTAAATGTGTGAAGTTTTATAGACTTATAATATATAATATTTGCTTGCTGTTTTTCTTGGTGTCAGAACAAGAGGAATTGCACTTGTGGCGCAAAACTAAAACTTTTAATTACTGCCAAATTACCAGTGGGCCCTCGTTCAAAGAAAAAAAAGACATTTCTGATTGAATCCAACACGATGAACAGAGGACAAAGACAAAACAGTCCTCACGTTTGCAAAGCGTGTTTCACATAAGCAATAATGTTTATGCGTACTGATGGATTGCTTTAATTCTGTATAAATCCATCCATTTTCGCCCACTTAATCCAGCTGGGTCGCGGGGGCAGCATGCTGCCCATTACTCTGTGCACCAGAGCCAGACCCTATGAACGCCTCTGCAGATCCCCTACGGTCCCTGATTGTAAACCGTTCATAGGGTGTTTGGTTGAGGGGAAAACTCTGGAGTACCCAGAGGAAACCCAACCAGACACGGGGAGGAAACATGCAAACTCCACACAGGAAGGCCCAGGCGACCCAGGGATCGAACCCGTAACCTTTTTGCTGTGAGGCATGAGTGTTGCCACTCATGTTGACACATAAAAAGTACCCCAGCACACCAGACCTTCACATCAACTGCAACTTGACCTCTGACAACATGCCTAAGATCCACCCTGAGACCAAAGCGTTAATTATCAAGAGGCTGACGACCAGATCCACTGCTGAGGTGGCTAGTACAAAGAATAAGAAAAAGATCTGAAAAGACTGGAGATGTTTTGACAAGCCCAGGTCCGGCAGAACCCCGCAAGACAACTGCTCGGGTCGACCGTTTGTTGATTCGAAAATCCAAGGCCAGCCCTTTTTTCATTGCAGCAGAGCTCCACCAGGCCTGGTCACCTCAAGTCCCTGTGTCAACCAGAACATTTTGTAGAATTCTGTCTCGAAATGGCCTCCATGGTTGAATCACTGCACAGAAACCAGCATTAAACAAAAGGCAATTAAAAAACCGTGTGGTATTTGCCAAGGCCCACAGCCTGCTAAAAGGATGGACACTGGAAAAGTGGCAGAAGGTGGATTTCTCAGATGAATCGTCAGTTGAATTACATCACAGCTGCAGGAGACCTACTGGAGCCTGCATGGATCCAAGATTCACCCAGAAAACAGTTAAGTTTGGTGGCAGAAAAATTATGGTCTGGAGTTACATCCAGTATGGGGGTGTGTGAGACATTTGCAGGGTGGAAGGCAACATCAATAGCCTAAAATATCAACAAGTATTAGCTACCTCTTACACTCCCAATCATAAAAGGGGTCAAATTTTGCAGCAGGGTGGTACTCCATCGCATACTTCTATCTCTACATCTCATACAAGTTCCTCAAGGTGAAGAAGATCAAGGTGCTCCAGGACTGGCCAGCCCAGTCACCAGACATGAACATCACTGAGCATGTCTGGGGTAGAATGAAAGAGGAAGCATGGAAGGCAAAACCAAAGAATCTTGATGAACTCTGGGAGGAATGTAAAACTGCTTTCTTTGCTATTCCTGATGACTTCATCAACAATTTGTATGAATCATTGTCGAACCGCATTGTCCTTCAAGCTCATGGAAGTCATACAAGATATTAAATATGGATCTCATAGCACCACTACTTAATTCATTGACGTTATGCAACATATTTTTGTATTTGAAATAAATTATTAGACTTTTGTCTTGCCAAAATCTAATCTTTCTGTGTTCATTAAATGATCAATCTTTCTTCAGTGAAGCAAATTATTTTAGTATATTGAGCATAATTTGGGAGCGTTTTAGCTTTTGTTTGAGAATTTCTAAAACCAATCGATTAATTTAAAATCTGGTTATAACCTTTTGTTTCTACAAAATGGATAAGCAACAAGACTTTTGTCACAGACAGTAATGGTTAGACTGAGACCTGGAGAGGCTGACAAGCCACAGTGTCTTGCACCTACTGTGAAATTTGGTGGAGATGATCTGGGGAAGCTTCAGCAAGGCTGTAATTGGGCAGATTCGTCTTCACAAAATACACAAGAATCAAGCCACATATTGTGTCTACTCCCGTATGCCATTTGGAACCAGGACTACACCAGAATTAAGCCAGCACTAAAATCATTACTAAAACAAGGTCTAAACCAGGAGTAAAACAGGATTTTATCCTCCTCCCGTGCAGCGCGTCTTCTGCCCTGATCCCTTCCCCCTGGGAAATTTTGTCTGACATAAATCCGGTCCGTGGCGCAAAAAAGGATGGCGATCACTGCATTTTTATTTGGAATTTGGGAGAAATCTTGTCAGTAGTTTACAGAATAAAACCAAAATGTTAATTTTCTCTAACACATACTTTTAAGTAGTTCAATCAGAGAAAAGGATAATTTTGCAGTGATCTCTTATTTTTTTTCCAGTGCTGTAAGTATGCCACTTATAATATTTATAATTGTTCTGTTTTAAAGACCTGTTTTGCCCGTGGTTCTGCAGAGGCAGTGAGGTGAGAGGAGACAAGAGAGGTGAGAGGAGACATGAAGTGGAGCAGACCTTGGAGGAGAACTTGAGGTGCACTTCAGCCTCATCAGCTAGGCTCTTCTTCAAATGGGCCCAGGCCTCTCCCAGAGTCCTACACCACCAACAGGAGAAAAGACTTTACTGTCCATATGTCTACAATGAACAAGTGATCATATGATCTAGTGCAGGGGTGTCAAACTCATTTTGGTCCAGGGGCCGTATCCAACCTACTTTAATCCCAAAGAGGCCGGATCAGAAAACTTGTGGCATATGTACCCCAAAAAGAGCAATAAGTCCAAATATTTGTACAGAGAAACGCAAATCTATCTAATAGAGTTTAATTAATCAGTTAATACAATTTTTGCTTTTTATGACTTTTAGAGCAGTTTTCTCCAGATTTTTCATAAAGATTAACTAACAGAAACAACACAGTGAGACTAATAAAAAGTGTATTTTTTATTGTAAGAACATTGTTGATTATGTTACTTACAGTTTGCGGCGTGCCTGCACAGTCCATAGTGCCTCGCGGCTGCACACTTCACTGTGCCGATGCTTCAGTGATGTGTCCAGAGTATTTTGATTCGGGGCTGCGTTGTGTTCTTAATTATTGGTTCCACCACTCTTTATTTAGGCTACGTTATTTAACCAAATAATGGTGGTTGACAAATTAAACTTTTGAGGAGAAATGTGATACGGAGAAGTTACCTACAGCACAAATTTTAAGACCTGAAGACGCTGCCATGCTAAGCGGTGCAGAAAATTACCAATGATTTAATAGAAAATATAATTAAAATATTTAAGTAGAAAATCAGCCGAGATTAAAGGGCCGTATGTGTGACACCCCTGATCTAGATGCACACCAGAAAAAAAATATAACAGGTTTAGCTGCATGTACGATGTCTAGTTTTTATTAGTGTGATTTAAGTTTTAGAGCTAACGCTAAATTACCACAAGCGCCTGAATGCCTCGCAGACCCTGATCGCACCTATTTGGTTCTTTGGCCTGCATGTGGACCGGGACAAGAGCAGTCTGACAGGTTTTGGGGGAAAACAGAGAGAGAGAGAGAGAGAGAGAGAGAGAGAGAGAGAGAGACTTTACTGATTCAGAGGAAAATTCAAGTTGCTGCAACACACTGTTGCGTTTTGCTTCAACATTTACACTGGGCTTCTCTGTTGCCTTTGTGTCTCTGTCAAAGTACTCAGTGCAGTTTAACAGAAGGACGAGTCAGGTAGGGCCAGCAGATCCACGCTTCAAAGTCAAAGCAGTCAAAACGCTTGAAAAACCTAGGTTTTAGTGAAACCTGTCAATGTACTTTCACCATTTCATATCATTGCATTCCCAAACTTTATTCCACACCATTCCCAAAGCTAAATTTGTTGCCATGGCCTCCCTGTTAGGCTCAGATAAAGTGTGGACTGATGGAGCATCGCATGCCTTATGGTGAGTGTACAGCAGACAAAGACGCACTGAGAAGTAGGGACAGAGTGGAGAGAGCCTGGACAGAGAGTAGACACAGAGTGGACACATGGGTGATTGTCCCGAGAGAACAGAGCCAGAGTGTTGTGCTGTGGCATTCAGAGACAACTAGCACAATCTGGATTCTATATGGGCTATTCTTCCTACAGAAGCCCATTCACAAAAGCTATGTATTTTAGAACAGTCCAAAACAAATTTGGAAGAATCAGGTAAGTTACTAATACTGTGCAAGATAAGCAACAATGTTATCAAAAGAGCCTCATATTTATTTAAAAAAAAATGGTTTGATGGTTTGGAGCTGAGCCAAAGGAGCAGAGCCAGAGAAGCAGTGACAGCGAAGCAGACAGGAGGAGCAGAGCCAGAGTAGATGAGCTAGAGGAGCAGAAAGAGACAAGCATCTTATGTCTGTCTACTATGGTCTATGTGGTTGCTTTCTTCTTTTTACCTTACTTCAGCACAAGTGCATTAGTTCTGAAGTACAAATCCTCTCAAGTGAGTACAAGCTGTGGTGGCTACTTCAGTTACTGTCATGAAGTGGTCACTGTTCCTATGAGGCAGGTCTTGGTTTTCCGTCTCTTGTTTCCATGACTCTTCCCTCACAGCTTTTGGAATGTACCAGAGAAGAGGATTTTAATAAAGCTGCTGCCGCCTGTTGTCCCTGCTCTGCTATGGTGTTCTCATAGACATAGATACAAAAGACACTCCCAGCTAGATGCCACTCTGATATCACTCTAAGTAAAAGACTAAAACTAAAAGTACTTTATGGGATTTCTAAGTATCAGTGAATTTGTGGACATCCTGGTTTGACAATCGCTCACTCTCATGGGGACTGTGAGGAAGAGGTGGATGTTGGCCAGCAGACTTTGAACTGTGGGTTTCAAAGTTACCATAACAATCCACAACAAATTTTATGAATGCGGAAAATTCCTCTAAATGTTCATATTAGTAATGATGCGTCATGCTGGTAGCATAAGAACCATTTATTTAGTTTGGTTTTATGGGTAAAGCTGCTACTTGCCTGAGTGCATTTTCCTTTGACAGCCCGATTCGGATCTAAGAAGAGCTCAAGCAAAGTTTCTGAGATAGAATCCAAGATGGCTGTCCCCAGTATCACTTGTTGTAAGAACTGTTTTCATTGTGTATGGACTGCTTTGGTGGTTTAAATGACAATTAACAAACAATTGCAATCACTTGTATTACTGCAGTACCTTACTGCGTTAACATTCAAAAAGTTTATTGTCATACTTTTCATATTCACATATGAAAAAAATGAAACTATGTTTCTCTTAATCAAAGCTAAGTTAAATATCCATCCATCCATTTTCTCCCGCTTAATCCGGCTGGGTCGCGGGGGCAGCACGCTGCCCATTAACTCTATGCACCAGACCCAGACCCTATGAACCCCTCTGCAGGTGGTGAGCCCACAGGAGGGAGGGACACTCCACCGGTCCCTCGTTGTACATTGTTCATAGGGTTTTGCATGTTTTTGGTTAATGGGGGAAACTGGAGTACCCGGAGGAAACCCATCCAGACACGGGGAGGAAACATGCAAACTCCACACAGAAAGGCCCGGGCGACCCGGGGATCGAACCCGCAACCTTCTTGCTGTGAGGCCTGAGTATTGCCACTCAGCCACCGTGCCGCCTACTAAGTTAAATATTAATAATAAAAAAAATTGCTAAGTTAAATATTAATAATAAAATTAAAGAAAAGTTCTAAGTTCTTCTCAGTGAGTGAGTCTGGTGGTGTAGGAACGGAAGGTCCTGTACCTCCTCCCAGAGGGCAGGAAGCTGAACAGATTGTGTGTGGGGTGACTTGCATCATACAAAATTGTGATGGCTTTGTGGGTGAGGTGTGTGGTTTATATGTCTTGCAGGGAGGGGAGTGGTGCACCAATCATCTTCCTGGTGTTCACTATGTGCTGCAGGGCTCTCTTGTCGTGGTCGGCGCCGCTTCCACCCCACACAGTGATGCAGTTGGAAATGACCAAAGCTTTCACTTCAATAATATACTATATTAAACCTCACTAATATACTATCTTCCTTTATCAAATGCTAAAAGTTGCTTTACAGTTTGGTGATAAACGTGTCTCAATAACAACATTTGAAGAGCAATACATTGTAATAATAGACAACAAACAATACTGAATAAAAAAACTATTGCCCTGCCAAAAATTAGCCACCAAAAAAAAGGTCACATATTGTTATATTTTGTTGGCTTTGAACACAACATGCATTCGCTGTGGCATTGTTGCGTCCAGTGTTGCATTAATTTTTCACCAAGATCTAGCATTCATGATGGCAGACCACTGCTCATCCCAAAGATTCTCAGTGGGTTTAAGGTCTGGACTCTGTGGGGGGCAAACCATGTGTGAAAATGATGTCTCATGCTCCCTGAACCACTCTTTCACAATTTGAGGATGATGAATCCTGGCATTGTCATCTTGGAATATGCCCGTGCCAGCAGTGAAGAAAAAATTGATGGAATAACCTGGTCATTCAGTATATTCAGGTAGTCAGCTGACTTCATTCTTTGAGCACAAACTGTCGCTGAATCCACACCTGACCAACTGCAGCAAGCCCAGATCATAGCACTTAGTTAAATCTAGGTGACGAGGCAGTGTAAATCTAGAATATTGTTTTTTGTTTTTTTTTTAAGTGATCCACAATAAATACATAGCAGAATTAAAAACTTTGGGCCTCATTCGTGCACCTTTTCCTAAAAAAACTTCCACTTTAAGAAGATGCTGAGAGAACTATTTGCCAGATTCACAAGGCATTCTTAAACAGCCGCAGAGTTCTGCCTAAGTCACCTATATCTATCTACAAACACCCCCACGCTCATTTACCTATAAAATCAATATGGGAATGTGTGTCATGTGGCAATAGGCAATGTGGGAGATGTGTCTTGCATAAGGACAACAGTTCTTGCCACTGGAGCCCCACTGTGGCACCTGGTATTCCAAGCAATCTCCCACCCAAGTACTAATTAGGCCCAGCTCTGCTTAGCTTCTGAGATCTGATCAGATCAGATTTTGACAAGGAGGTTTGGCCACATAAGACGCAAAGTTGAAATCCAAAGACTGTGGGTGCCATGTCTTCATGTCAAGAGAACTACTTTTACAGATGCATGAAGTCACTCTTCTGTGGGTGGTCTGTGACAAGCTTGATGCTTTTGCTTTACCGGTAACATTCTACAAGACAATAAGACTATGATGCGATACATGCTAGGGCATTTCATCCAAAACAGTACTTCGGTCAGAGAGTGAAGACAAATACTTGAATGAATTTGAGAAGCTTTAATGGCCTTCTCTGTATATTTCTGTTTGTTTATTCTTTGACTGGGCAATATCTATCATAGACAGACTTTGATAGGTTAAAGGTAATGATCTGAAGCTACAGCAGTTAGGGTACGTTTGTTTATCTGCAAGGTTTCTCAGATAGAATCCAAGATGGCTGCGCCCAGTGTCACTTGTCACTTTGGTTTGGTTTAAATGACAATTAACACACAATTTCAGTCACTCACTATTACTGCAGTACTTTACTGCATCTGTATCACTGCCTATGGGTATGGAAGTCTGTGTCGCCCATGTTTTTAGCCCATTTCATGCTAGCTAACGTGCCAAAATGATCTACTATCACGAGACCAACGCTTTCATATCACTAATATACAGAATTATACTATTTATACTGAATTCCTCCTTGGGTTGTGCAGTAGAAGCCATAGACTGTATAAAAAAGTGGACTAAGCAAGTGTGACGTCATCCATAGAGGTCCCGTTCAAATGAGGCTCATGATGCTAACAGTTACAGGAGCGAATCTGGAGCCAGGCTCTATGTTATGAATAGGATGTTTTTGACAAACGAAATAGCAAAAAATAAATAAATAAATAAATAAAATAAAATTATCAGGATAATTTAGAGCAGGTTAATAAGAAAATTTTATGACCAAGGTACAGAGAGACGAGAGACAATGTAATGTAAGTCAATGGGAGCAAGGGTCAGAAGGAGCTGTCGCACTTCCTTTTTGGCACGCGGCAGCTAGCACATTAGCTATGTCCATTCAGATATATGGTTGAAGCACATACTTATTTTGGAGTGCCTGGTACTCGGTCAGTGCTAAAACAACAACAGCTTTGTTAGTGTCCATGTTTTTCGGACACATAAAACATAAAAAAATGGTAGAAGAATGGTAGAATGGTATAATGTGACATTATATCCAAGATCCTAGTCTGACAAACGAATGTAGCATTAGCCTAGCAGTAACAGTGTTGTCATGGTGCCAGTAAGCATTACCATGGTTCTCTCGAGGACTCCTGAGTTGCCTAGGAATACCTGAACTAAATACACCATTACTGAATTAGCAGTTATATTGGGAATTTACAACAATAGTGCTAAACTTAGCTATTTATTTAATTATAGGTGTTTCTATTGCTAAAATAAAACCTTAGAAAATACTTGTAATACCTTAAAAAACATGTATTCTTACTGCAAGTGTGATTGCCTCTCTACAGATCTGATGTGTGGATCTGACCCCTTAGCTATTCACTTCATTTTCAGCATAGGTTTTGCTGTTCACTTCAAATTAATATAAAATGTTGGCGTGCCAAATAGGAAGCGCGACAGGAGGCTCTTCCGGCTCCTTCTGACTCTGGCTCCCATTGACTTACATTAGGATCTTGTCGCTCTTCTCTCTGTACCTGAGCCTCGTCATCTAGGTCTTAAAATGTTCTTATCAACCCTGGCCTGGCTCTAGATTCACTCCTGTAACCGTTAGCATCGCGAGCCTCATTTGAGAGGCACTGAACGCTATGGATAGCGTCACACTACTTGCTTAATCCACTTTTATACAGTCTGTGTTACAAATAATTATATGAAATGTTTAACATAAACGTAATATATACTATGCCATATGCCCTGTATAATTTTGCTGAGTTTCTGAGTGTGTAATATTTATTAAGTGCCTGACAAACAGGATTTGACCATTCTCTAATTTCTACATAATTTGACACTTTTTTAAAAATAATTTTGACACTTTAAACTACCTTATTTTTCGGACTATAAGGCGCATCTAAAAATCATTACATTTTCTCAAAAATCAACAGTCCGCCTTATAATCCAGTGTGCCTTATGCATGACCTTTGGTTGTGTTTACTAACCTCGAACCGATTTTATGTTGTACACATTACGACTAATAAGTATAACTCCACGAGTCAGGAGGAGTAATATGCTGGCCGACATACAGGGCGACTGTGCAACATACCGGTAGTTCTGCTGTGTGTGTGTACAAGGACCCCAAAATGCCACCTGTTAAGAGACATGCTTATGATGCAGATTTCAGGTTTTGTATTTTTGTGTTAAAACTGAATGTTGAGAGGGATCCGGGCATGTTTGATGCCGAAATCACCCAACTGTTAAACTTGTATTTTTGTGTTAGTCTACAACTGAGAGTTATTGTAAATTACCTGAATAAAGTTCGATTTATCCGACACGCGTTTTGTATGCGCCTTATAACCCGTGTGCTTTATAGCCCGAAAACTACGGTACATTTAAAATAAATGTGTTTTCTTAGATTTTTATTTGTCAAATATGCTTGCTGGGTCATAACAGTCATGTTATGACACCACCCTAGTATGGTGTCATGATTTCCAACCAGTAAGTAAATCAATCAATCCATCATTCAGTCACAATGAAATTATGTTAGAGCATCACAACAAACTGGAGCCAGTTCTAGGAGCTGCGTCTATGTGTGCCACCATCTTGCATTTCTGTTGGTGATGAAATGGTCCATTCCCTCAAAGTGTTTCCTCTTGAAGATGCACTGCCACATTTGCTGCCATATAAGGTGTAAAAAACCTATAGCATCTCAAATGTCCATAGTTACTTAGCTAGCCTTCTCCCCCATGGATATGAGAAAAACAAACAAATTTCACACATTCCAACTGTCCCTTGTGCTCATTCACTGAAGATCTTATGACACATTTGCTGCCACATATGGTGTAAAGACTTGTCTTCACTAGCTCCCTAGCTAGCCTCTTGCATGGAAAAACAAACAGCTCAAAAATCCAACAGTCCCATACTTGTGTTCTTTTAACTGCACATTCTCCTCTTCGTGGGTTGCATTTAGACCGGGGCATCAAAGACCTCCAATTCTATTGTGCTTGAGACTTGGGGAAAAATTACCTCCAACTCAGGAAAGTGCAATCGAACAGCCAATCAAATGTTGGGAGCAGACTGAGTCGGATGGATGTAATACTCAACTGCCATAATTGAGTCACCGACAGATAACGTTAGTTAACAGACTCAATCTATTAGTAGGAGCTAGCAACGTTAACTTTATTAATGCTAACTACATGAGCTAACAAAATAAACATTAAACTTTCTCGGCCATCCACATTTTCCCCAACTGTTGCAATGGAACGCATTTACAACGGATGTTGGGAGAACTGACTCGAATTTTTGCAACTACCAACATTCAATAGAATACAGCATAATTACATAAAACCATCAGTGGAGGCCATGGTGTGTATATATTTATACTACGTTAATGACACTGGCTTAGTCCTTGTTTAGACTTGGTCCAGTCCTGGTGTAGTCCTGGTGATCCGCTTGGTGGCTGAACGCGTATTTATACTCTGCTAATGACACTGGTTTAGTCCTGGTTTAGTCCTGGTCCAGTCCTGGTTTAGGCCTGGTTCAGTCCTGATTTAGTCCTGTTCAGTCCTGGTCTAGTTCTGGTCTAATCCTGGTTTAGTCCTGGTCCAGTCCTGGCATTCAGCTCAGCTCTGCTAATGACACGCAGCTAGATTTCTTGTTTTATCGTGTTTGTGGCTCCTGGCTCTGGGCCTATCTTCTCTTTCTTCTCCTTCTCCTGGTAAGGTCACTGCGTCACTGATCCCTGATTGGTTGACACGTCATGTCCAATGCCAACAGTTCAGTATTTTCAACTTCTGACGCTCAACATGTGCCGTTGCTTAAAAAAAAGCAACGGCATAGCATAGGTTGCTTAAAAATCCTATGACTGGATGTCACCAACAAAAGCAGCCAAACACTCTATGTCATGGAGCCATGGAGCAAATAAAATTATAAAGCTAACAGATTGCAAAACTGGGGATTTTTACTTTATTAAAAAATAAATAAATAAATAAATAAATACAATTTTAGTAAAATCTTGCATATAATGATCTTGATGATGCATGATGTGGTGTGGTTGGATAATTTATGTTTGGACTACTGCAGAATGTCAGATGATGTCATGTCATTCTATAGCTATATATAATATTTAATGAATATGAGGGCTGATAAAGTTAATATTGTTCATTTGCAGGTTTGTGTTGTAATATGGTAAGTTCTGGTTTCTAGTCACCAAAATCACAATATAATATAATAACAAAGAGTAAAAAATATAAATGGTAATAATAAATTAAAAAGAATAGCAAAAGGAGAGGAAGAGACAAGTGTCAAATAAGGCATAATTATATAATTATATAAGTCAATAATAAAATAATTAAATAAAATATAATATCTCTCTATAATATATCTATATGCAAGAGGTCATAGGAAAACA
>KN497602.1:10826-33532 GCA_000787155.1 Scartelaos histophorus | reverse complement strand
GACAGCGGCAATGTGTGTCGAGTCAGTGCAGAATTATAAAACTGCCTTTACTGTAGTTCTATTCTATGACAATCCATTTTTAAATCCTAGCCTCCTAGTGTTGTGGCGGCGAATTATTTGGTGGCGCTCAGACCTCGATGCAGATCCATAAGTCAAAAATGGTGGTGATAAGGCGACGGCGGCAATGTGTGTCAAGTCAGCGCAGAATTATTAAACGGCCTTTATTGTAGTTCTATTCTTGTGAATCATTAAACCTGTGAGAACAAAGTTGATCAGTAATATGGCGTCTAAATAAGTGATTAAAGATTGTGCACAAACCACTCAAAATACAAATGAGTGTCAATGAGAAAGGAAACAACTAGAACTCAGAAAAGTCCATTTTTCAGAATAGGTCTGTTTTAATTATGTCACCCGTTCTCTGAATTGTTTAATGGCACAAATATTGTCCTTTGCATATTTACTGTCCTCGGTAAATAAATATGACACACTCTTTGCTTGTTTAGTTCATGTGTTTAATAAATGGTCAAAACCAGCCATGGCCTTTTCGTCGGGGGTGAGAAAGCCGGGGCCACGGAGTACACGGGAGTACACGGGAGTACACGGGAGTACACGGGAGTACACGGGAGTACATGGGAGTACATGGGAGTACATGGAGTGTACTCTGGCCCCTCACATCTCAGGGCCACTCGGGGCTGCAGTAGAATGTAACCCAGGCCAAAACATGTGCTTATGTCATGCTTTGACTTGTTTA
Source organism: Scartelaos histophorus (assembly GCA_000787155.1). Lineage (NCBI taxonomy): Eukaryota > Metazoa > Chordata > Actinopteri > Gobiiformes > Gobiidae > Scartelaos > Scartelaos histophorus. The sequence continues at coordinate 32,781 of KN497602.1, read as the reverse complement.
CGTTCACACAGGCTCTTGGAACAGTGACTCTGCTGGTGAAGCGTGGGAATCTTCAAGCGCCTGAGTGAATCGTGTGAATCGTACGGTATAAAACCGAGCGTACAATTAAATCTGTTCATTTACATTTACATTCTCTGCAGTAACAACTAATACAGAAGCTCCTTTTTGCAATCAGGCACATTCTTACTGAGAATCATCTGAAAAACGAACTGCCAACACTACTCCACGATACAGATACTGAATATTGGCGCCAATACTACTACTACTATATCGGTTAAAATTATTTTCTGGTTGGACCTTTAAGTGGCTGAGTTTTGTCTGGAACTTTATTTCATACAAAGCTGTTCTGTAGTGACGTGAAGCAGAAATAACAGTTAAATAACACTGTTGGATAAGTTGTGTAATAAGTTAACTGTGTTTTAATGAAATGAGTTCCATTTTCCATCCCTAGCGTCAGTATCGGTTAATATTGGCAAACTAATACTTACTTAAAATCAGAGTCTCGATATTGTTAACGGAAATGCAAAAATACATCAGTGCATCCGTAATCCCAGACACAAAATTTTCTGTCATGGTGCATTGTTGAGTGTGTCAAAATATAAGCAGGAAGAGATGTGAGAACTGTAAGGAAACAACTTCATGAGCTAATCCAAGACATGGAGCAATAACGTAGCATCAAAAAGGACTAACTGGGCAAAGCTAAAAGTTCAAATTTCAGAGTGCGCTTTATAAAAACGGGATGCATTCCACTAATGAAACTAGAGCACATCGCATCAGGTTTGTGAAGTTGTAGTGAAGTTTTGCATCCCGCTTTTATACGCAGAATCGTACTGTTAACTGTAACAAGGGTTTGAATAGAGCCCAGGAAAGATCACTAAATTATTCGAACACGTACGAATGACATCTACAACCTCTTTAGAAGCGTTTTTGATGAGGGAACAACTTTATAACATGGTAGGACACTCCAAAACATAGATTTTGCATAATTATATAGGTTATTCTGCTGTTGGTTTTCTGATCTATGCTATAATTTGTTTTTGTTTTCTCGTCATAAACAGACCTAGAGTTGTATTTTGTTTCATTCACACATGTTTAACGCGAAAATCCTGCATATTCTCTCTTCTTCTCTAAAACTGGGCCACATTGTGATGTCATGAGGTAATACAGGAAGTGCTCCACTGTGTTTTTAAACTTGATGCACCTTCACGAAAATCACTTGGATGATTTCAGACCTGGAATTCCCAATTTTTATTGAACTAAAGGTAAAAGGCGGTTCTTCAAAGATGCATTCAGAGGGTCCGGTGAATGTTTTTCTCCATGGAGACGTTATTTCTTTGTCTGGAATGTTTCACAGTGCGGCATTAAACCTTTTTATCTTCATGGATGCCAAGCCAGACCAAGTTACAGGTCAGATCTCAGTCAGAATGTTGTTTTTCTTGGTATTTTTGCGCTATAAAACCACCTGGAAATTCACACATGAACTTCAAAACTACTACTTCATGACATCACAAGGTAGAACAGAGCATTTTGAGCTTTAGAGATGTAGACGGACATGTGTGAATGAAACAAAGCACATCTAACCGTAACCCTAACTCTAAAATTAACATTAAAACACAACTTAAAGCTCACAAGAGTTAATTGTGCGTAACTTTGGACCTTTAAGGACACCGGCTATACACAAACCAACTCTAACGCGAAACAACATAAGGTTTAAATGGACGCACACGGGGACACAGCAGGCACGCACTTGTATTCTTTGTGTTGTGATGATCGTGTTTCATTCAGACTCTTCTGTATATGCGCAGGACTCACAAAGGTGAAAAGTTGATGTGCGCGGCTTGTATATTTGTGGATGTTTGGTTGTAAACTCTGCAAGGTTTCTAGTTTCCCAATTTCCTGATTTAGGACAAATAAATATCTTGTGTAAATAGACCAAGAACGCACTTGTTTGGAGCTCATTTAACTGTCAAATTCTTGAGGATACGCTGATGGATTCTGAATGCGCTGTTATTGCAGGTTTTTCGGTCATTTTTGAGTTGGATTTATGGCGGTTTCACTTGATTTAAAAGAATCATATTACGCCATTTTCTAATCTAGGTTCTAATCTTGTTTCCTCATTGCAAACAGTGCTGGAGTTGTGTTTTGCTTCATTCACTTGTTTAACACACCAATCCTGTATATTTAATGAGTTCTTCTCTCAAACAGAAAACACTCTGTTCCACCTTGTGATGTCATGTGGTAATACAGGAAGTGCCCAACTATTTTAAACTCTTAAAGCATTTTTGATGGAAAGTGCTTTTTTTTCTCCATGGAGATATTATTACTTTGTCTTGAATGTTCAATAAACCTTTCGATTGTCACGGAGACCCAACTAGACAAATTACAGGTTAGATCTGTGGAGAGGCGACCCCACTCACAACCAGAAAACCTGTTTTTCTAGGTAGATTTGAGCTATAAAACCATCTGTAATTGAATAAATATAAGGTAGAGTTGTTTAATGTCACACTGTGGAACATTTCAGGCAGAGCAATGATGTATCCATGGAAACAAGCAAACAATGTTGTTCAATGCACCGTTTAGCTTGGGAAAAAGGATATTTTGTTGTATTATTTTAATAATATAGATAAAAAAAACGTATATAATATTTGCTAATTTTATATGGAAAATGTTTTATTTATTATTGTAAGTGGAATATTACTAAACCTAAAATCTAAAATCTTAAATCATGCCAAAACTTTGATTACATGTTATCAATTTATGAAGAACTGAAATTATCAATCTGAATCAATTAATTTCCCCTATGTTTTCTAATCTCTGAGTATATTTTATAACATTTCCAAAGAAAGTGGGACAAGACCCTCCTCCAGGCCAATAAGAGTCAGGTTTGTGGAGATGCAAACCCACTCATGGTAAGAATGCACATTTTTATACATTTATAGTCTATGTCAGTGCAAAAAAAAAACAACAAAAAATGTTAGGGTTCTAATTTCTATTAAAAAGTTGCTTACTACAGATTTAATAAATGATTTGATTTTAAAAGGTGCACTGTGTAACTTTTGGTTGATGGTCCGTCACTTGCTTGTCTTCATGGAGAGGTTATTGCTTTGTCTAGAATGTTCCATAATAGAAACTAAATCTATCTCAAGTCAACTATAGGCTGCATTACAGGTCAGATCTGTGGAGAGTCTCCTATTCACAGAAAGAACGGCTGTATTTGGAGCAATACAAACACCTGTAATGAATAAATACTAGATAATTGTGTTTAATGTCATACCACGGAACATTCCAGGCGTTGCGCTGTTATTCACCACAATGAGTTTGTAAGCACTTTTCACAACAGAGCGGAGTTTAGCTGAGTTTTGCTGTGACGGTAAAACTAACAACTGGAAAATAAAATGCTTTCTAATGAGATACAGACAGTACACAGCTTACACTTATTCTGACCTCAAAAGTGGCTTAATACAATAGGACAGCACTAGAGCAAGGCACTTTGGAAGGTCCTTTATTAGTCATGTTCTAATGTTTCCTCCTCAATAACAGACCTGGAGTTGTGTTTTGTTTCATTCACACACGTTTGAGTAACCATTTATTATTAGCCTGTCGACATCTCCGAAGCTCAAAACGCTCTGTTCCACCTTGTGATGTCATGAAGTGGTAGTTTAATGTGCCCAGTGTCACTTGTATGAACAGTTTTCATTGTGTTTGGGCGCTTTGGTGGATTAAATGACAATTACAGTCACTCGCATTGTTGCAAAATACCATACTGCATCTGTATCACTGCCTATGGGTATGGTAGTACTGCAATACCTTTACTGTGTCCGTATTACTGTACGTTATAAAAGCATAGATATTGATCCAAAAGCAGAACCAAAACTCAGGTGTGTTTGGAGATGGGTTTATGGTCTAGTGGAACAGGCAGATACTGGACAGGAGGGTCCAGTGGGGCAGGTAGATATTGGGCAGGAGGGTCTGGTGGGGCAGGCAGATACTGGGCATGGAGGTCCAGAGGAGCACGAGACAACCAGGTGAGATCCATGGATTACGGGTGTGGAAAACTGATGAACTGGCAGGAGTGGAGAAAGAACCGGGCTGATATGGGCTGAAGGTGGTTGGAGATGATCTCAGGTGTGATGCGGTTGCAGTTGGATTGAGACTTGTCCCAGTCCGGAGACACACTAAAGGGACGAGGAGAGACTGGAGGATCATGACAAGCCTATAAGTATTATGGTAGTAGTGTAATATTTACTGCATTCGTATTATTGTCGTCGTGTTGTGAGGTCAATGTTCAAAACACTTGTTTAACGGGTGTTGCTAAACGTCCCTAGAGTCGCTACAACAATGTCCCCGTTCTTCTTTAAGCCGGACACACGAAACATCATGAAACATTTGAAGTCATATTCGAGATCTGTGTGGGAGATGAATTGATAAACTAACAAACCGTAAGTTAACAGCTACCTCTGACGTTCTGTTCCGAAGAAATGGGAAATTCCAGGGCTGAAATCACTTATATGATTCTATTGAAAACGCGCAGAGTTAAAAACCGCAGGGAAACACTTCCTGTATTACCACATGACACAAGGTGGACCAGAACGAGGTGGAACAGTTTGAGGGAACTGAATAAATATCCTAAATCTGCAGGGTCTGTGTGTTAAACATGTGAGAATGAAACAAAACACAACTCCAGCTCTGTTTGTGAGGAGGAAACAACGTTCAAACCCTTAAAAATGAGATTTAAACTGTAAGAAATGTCTGAAAAAATGCACACATAAAAAAACACAGCAGACAATGAAAAATCACTGGACTTTTTTATATTTGCTGAGAGAAACAATGTATGTAATAGACAATGACCTGGTCTGGGGCACCCATCCCGCCTCTCCTGGGTGCTGTCTGGGTAACGGGTGGTATCAGAGCCCCCTCCCCTGCCCCAGCCCCACTCTCTCGATATAAACCAGAGGACAGGACTTATCTGCTTTGCTGAAAGTCACCATTGACACCAGGCACTTTAGAGGAAGTAGCACTCACTGGTCCATCCATCCATCCTCTCGTCTGCTGCTCCACCGGCAGAGGAGGGGGCGGAGCTAAGTGCAACTACAGTGTGCAGATAAGGCCAAAATACAAGCAACAATAACAGTGTTTCCCGTTATGAGATTATGGTGATCATCCGTAGTATAGCAGATCATTTGTTTCATCTGATTTAGAATTTTAAATGGTGTTGAATTTCTCACTCTGAAAAAAACATGTTATTTTTATTCTGAATTTGTGCATTTTCAAAGAGTTTTAAATGTTAAATATTCAGCACAAATATTTTCAAGCCCTCAAGTTCAGTTAAAATTCAGACTGTAAAATTTGCTGTGAAAAAAAATTGGCAGCAAAGATCCAAGATGCCAAGGCAGAAGCAATCGATCTAAAGTGATTCGATCTAACTTGGTAACAAACAGGAAATGGTGCAGTGAAGCGATTTGATTGGTCAGAATTAGCCTCATTCAAACCTCAGACCCCGCCCACAGATGAGAACGGCCAATAGGAAACAGCCTCTGTCCTCCTCACTCACAGGATCAATTGCTTCTGCCTTGACATCTTGGATTTTTGTTGTGAAAGTTTTCTCTGCAAATTTAACAATTTTGACTTTTTAATTTAAGAGCTTGAAAATATCTGTGCTGAATATTTAAAAAGCTTTTTTTTTATTTGAAACATATTGAAAAAGTACACTTAAAACTTTAGCAACTAAGATTCAGAATAAAAATAATTCTAATGTCTTTTCAGATTTAAAAAGTGAGAAATTCTGCTGTATTTAACATTCAAAATCTGATGGAACAAATGATCTTGCTCATTCATTTGTCAACTTACCATTTCAGTTTTGGTGTCTATATGCCTAGGGTCCATCTCACTACAAAAAAGCATTACCAAAATTTAAAATATAAACTCTTAAACCTATCAGACAATTGCTTAAAAGAAGTGAAATTATCTTGCTGCATGGAAAGATAATTTTACTCGACAAGTTATCTTAAAATAAACTCCCTCTAGACTAGAATTAATCAGGCTCAGATGTTCTAAGTTGAGAATAAATCTGAAAACAAGATGAATAAACTGATATAAGTCTTAAAATCTTGGCCAGATCAGAGAAATGTGCTTCTGGAGATGTTTTTGCTTTGCCCAGAATGTTCCACTGTGCAGCATTTCAGTGATTTATCTTGCATTGATCCAATTATCAGTGTTTTATTGGTCTGAAATACGTTAAAAAGCATGCGTCTGATCTTGAGAGTGGGCTTGCCTCCCCACAGATCTGCCCTGTAAGTTGGCCTGGTGGTGTCTTTATGGTGATAGACACGGTAAGTGAAATGCCAGTCGTCCATCAGAAACTTGCACAGTGCAGTTCAGTCCTTTTGAGTCCTTCCTGGATGTGGTGAACGTTGTTTATATGACTGTAGTGTTTATAGAAACTTCTTTTGAAAGGTCATCTGAAGTTTATTTGGCCATCACAAGCTTATTTCTTGTTACTTCAGACTAAAGTGAGCAGCGATTAGCATAATTACTGACACTGCTGGTGTAAATTGTCCAACTGGGTGATAATAAAAGCAATTACACAGCTAATTTCTCTGATCTGGCCAAGATTTTCAAACTTTTATCAGGTTCTTCATCTTGTTTTTAGGTTTTTTCTCAACTTACTAGTTCTGAGACTGAATAATTCTAGCCTTGAGGGAGTTTATTTTAAGAGAACTTGTCAAGTAAAAACATCTTGCTGCATAGACAGATCATTTCATAACTTTTAAGTAATTTTCTGATATTTAAGTGTTTATATCTTAAATTTCAGACTTTTTGCAACGTGCATTTTGAGCATCCAAATTGTTCCTTGTCTTGAGTTTATAAATGCTTTTCGCAACTTTCAGAGAACAGAGCGAAGTTTTAACCTTCACAGTACAGCTAGCAATGACTAGCATGCCAACTGCACCCTTCCTGATCATTGCACAATAAAACACTTTCATTTTTTAATCATGTGCAGACAGTACAGCAGATATTCTGACCTCAAGAGCTGCTTCTGCAAAAGATCTGCACCGGGACAAGACTAGAGTGATCAGATTTTGGTTGATAATAATAAAATTGTGAAACAAATGCATAATTAAGGAAAACTGCTCTGAACTCGGCCCATACATGAGTGAGTATAGTCACATTTTCATTTTGTTTTGGTCATTTTTAAGCAACTTTTCTATATTTTACCTAAATAAATGACAATATATGCCTCTCTTTACTGTTAGCAGGTATCACATTGGACCAAAGTAGGGACACGTAGGACATTTTTTGGATAAAACTGGGATAAATCTGTGGTTTTGGATAAATCTGATGGGACAAGGGACACAGGACTCAACATTGGGACTGTCCCGCTTAAATAAGGACGTCTGATCACTCTAGACAAGCCCATTTCTGCATTAGCAACCTCAAAATCCAATGTGGGTTTAAAAGTGTATTGCTTACATGCTTTTTCTTTATGGATGTTTCTATGTCACAATGAAGAGATAGCTTCCCATTTCACTAGCGTCCTTTTGTTAAGCTATCCCGGACTAAATAAGTGACATTATTTCCCACCATCAAACCAAAATCCTCATTATTGGATTAGGCTCAAGTGCCTCCTTGACAATGCCCAAATATTAACTCCGCGACCTCTAGTGGCAAAAATGCATCCGCCTTAATTCCCTTTTGTCAGTGTGAAATCTTATCTACAGTGTCCACTTCAAGATAACAAAGCCCCTCCGCCTCCCATCTGGCCGTTTTGTGCCGGCGCGCTAATTCTTCCCCCGCCACCCACTTCACCAACGGCAACCTCCACAGAAAAGTCAATCACAGCCCTCGCCCGGCTTTAACTCGGGCACAATGGGAACACAACCGGGGCCGATGGGTCGTTTGATTGCTGACAAGTGAGGGGAAAAGGTCTGTTAGCTTAGCGATGCTAGCCAACAAAGGGCAAATCTTATTGTAAACGTCGTAGCACTCAATCGCGGCGTGATGGGGCGCGGGGACAATGGAACAGCAGGCTACGCTAACCAAAAGTGCCAGCAGCAGGTGTCTTCCATTCAACGCCAGGCAGGTTCATAAAGTTTCCCCCTCGAAAGTCAATAAACACGGGCTTGTTCACACACTGGCTAATTGTGCTCCACTCGGCAGAAACAACATGGCCGCTCGGAGGGATAAAGTAAGCAGGAAAAGTTGAGGGGTTTCTGTTCGTGACAGTGATGGGGGGCCCTGGACGCGAACTTTGGGGCCACTTCAGTCGGACCCCCATCTGGGAGTGTAAGCAATGAGTTTTTGTTGATGTAGCCATTAGTAACGGAGGATCTGGGGAACTGCTGTTGCTTGAAATTCTCAAAAAGTTTCACTAGTAGGTTGTGTCCTGACTTTTGTTTTGTCCTTTTTGTTCCGATCCAGTTCGGCTCGGGTAACAAAAACAAAGATGGAAAAATGGTAAATTAAAGAAGTAATTTAAGTAACAGGAATGTAGAGGGTAAATTAAACAAAAAAGGATCAAAAAAAGGGTTTTAAAACAAAAGAGTAGCAAAAGGCCAAGGTTAACTAAGAAAACTAATTATACAATGCAGAACTTGACAAACAAACCCAAAGTCAGTGCTGATAAACGAGTGTCTCAGAACACAGGGTCACCACAGGAACAGAAAGCAAATGGCACATTTTAAATGACTAACCTAGTATCACTGCGCGGTATTTTCGATTGTTTCACTCAGCCACAGCTCAAACTGTACGAACAAATCACAGGGTTTAAAAAGTTCACAGCTCACGATTCATGTTCTCATAGTATACGAACGACTTCAACAGTGAAACCCTAATGAGAGGCGACCACATTTTAAACAGGTTTGATATTCTTGTGATCTACAATTGCACGACGATTAAACCAAAACTCGGCCCCAGCCCAAAAACAGTCGACAGGTGAAAAATCATCCCAAAAATTGCCCGGATTAAACACAAAAAGACACACGGGCCACCAAAACAGGTCCAAACTATCTTCATAAACAGGGGGATGCAGCTTCAGGTCAGGTGGGATTGGCTCGGTGTAGAGATTCTCCACCAATCAGGAACCAGCGAGCAACAAACCCCAAGGTAGGGGCGGGAAACCAGTCCTCCAATCAGGTGTAAGGACTCACAGGACGGGTTGCATAAGGAAGACGGAGAAGAAATGGGCTCTGTTCACGTTTTGTCACAAACCAGGAAGACATTTTGGAAAGAAGCAATTACATTTCATTGCATTACAACTTCCGGCGGGCTGTGTTCAGGGTAGTAAATCTCGGAAAAAATGAGAAAATGTCCCAGTTTTCTTTATCTCCGTGTCAGTGTAGCGTTCCGTTCATATAATGTTCATATAATCAACAATTCCAATCATACGTATCACAGTCATAGGCGAGCCCTGTGTCGGTAATTACACAGGAAGTTGTAATCGTTTCCTGGTTGGTGATGTGAATTTAAATTTAATGAACAAAATTACAACCAAAAAGTGGAAAGAGCTAAAGGCCTGAGGCGGTAACACTTTTCTTGATAACTATTTTTCATTTATTCCAAAATTGATGCAACGTCATCCTTCTGACCACCACCAACCACTTACAAACCATGTTCATGCATAAATGGATGAAGTATCTTGCCCAAGGACACAACCGCACTATATATTTTTAAAATTTTGGGTCAGTGGGTCAAGACTCTAACTCTAACTTCTGAGACTGTGCCATCCAAACTGTGTTACATTTGTGAACATTTTCTAACAAATCATCAACATTCCCTTGGGGTCCGATGCTAACTGAAAGCACTACTGTGTTAGAAGCTCTGTTACTCAAGTTCTTAATCTGAGTTTATTGTAACACATTCTGACCAGAAAGAGATGACCCTTTATGTCCTGCAGTTCTTTTCTCAAACGGAAAACACTCTGTTCCACCTTGTGACGTCATGTGGTAATACAGGAAGTGCTCTACTGTGTTTTTAAACTCCACACAACTTCACTAGAATCATTTAAATAATAATATCTCTGGAATTACCCATTTCTACTGAACAAAAAGGTAAACGTAGCTGTTGTAACTTGGAACTTTGAGTGTTTTAAGCTTTGGAGATGTAGCGATTACCATGTTTATTTCAATCCTGTGAAGTATTTGAAGCAAAAAAGTCACAGTGCACCTTTAGAGTCACTATTTGTCCTTTTTGCGTAATATAAACCTTTAAAAACAACATTAGAGCGCACGTCCTGCAGCAGTGGTAGCTTTGTGTTAGCGTTGCCACACTCTACATGCTGTTACCATTGTTTTTACCTCGTCCCCCAGGCTCATGTCCCAGCGCTCCGGATTCATCCAAAGCCCCGTAAACAGCTCCTGATGTGAGGGAGGAGAAAATGAGGGGTCCAGCAGGAACAGGAACCAGGCCTGGAACAAGTCCTCCAGCGCAACCGCAAGAACGCTGCACACTCGAGGTCACTGAGGTTAAGGTGCGCACGGCCCCGTAGGTAGGTCAGCTACGACGAATGCATGATGTTGTGTCCTTATGCAAGACACTTTTCTGGTTTGAGGGTCCATGGAGATGTTTTTGCTTTGCCTGGAATGTTGACTTTAAACATATCCATTTAGCATTTGTTCATTACGAGTGTTTCTATTGCTCAAAAATAGAATAATTCCTTCTGTGAATAGGGTCGACTCTCCACAGATCTGACTTGTAATGCTTGTCTAACCTCGTGATAAATAGTTTTAATCTATACTATGGAGTTTCTAGACAAAGCAATAGTATTTCCAAGCAGATGGCAGACCCTCCACTAGAAAAGTTGCACCTTTACGTCACTTCGTCCAAGTGTGCATGTCGTGTGTTACGGGTGGATTGATAAATTATAGTTTTGATGTTTCCAAAGGGGCTCGTAAATTGTCATTGTGCAAAGCCTCATGGACTCGAGAAATAAAGTCTTCAGTTTAAATCTCGATGACAGGTTGTTACTCTAAGACGTTGACAGAGGGATTACACAAAACAAGTGAATTTACACTGACAATCACATCACATTTGCGCAATTGTGTCAAGTTGACATCAAACTTCAAATTTGACATTTAAAACATCTTTGGGCTTGCAATCAGTAGTTTTCTGGAAGTACTGAAATGTACGCGATTCGCAGAACTGCACGACACGGAATATTACAGGGTCAAATGAGTTTTAGCTAATGTAGATGGTCACATTTTTGTATAGCACTTCGCAACCTTCAAGGCACTTAATCAATCAAACTTTATTTATAAAAAAGGGAGAGGATTCAAAACTGCACTAAAGATCTTTAAAAACAAACAAACAAACCAAATGACCAAAATCCAAAAATCAAAACTGGTAAAACAAAGACAATGGACCAACAGAAGGTTTAAGGTTTTTACATTAGGACAAATATTCTACAGACAGGAAGTAAAATTCAAAAAGTGAACAGAACAAATGTCAAAATAAAACACCATTGGTACGCTACAGTAAAAGGATAAAACACACTAAAATATGCAAAGACAATAAAATAAAACATGAACCATGACAAAGTGCTTTTCATACAAAAACGTAACACCACATTTCCTTCCCGTGCTAAAATACATAAAACTACACCTATAGTAAAATGTGAGGCTGGACACAGGTGAAGCAGTTGAGAAAGCTTCTTCAGAAAAGCCGTCTGCACCAAGAGCAGTGATTAAGGAATATGAATTGAAGTTAAATAGTAAAATATGGCAAAATATATACAAGAAAATCCATAAAAGTATAAAAATACAATCAAAAGGTAAGCTAAAAAGGTGGGTTTTGAGCGTACTCTTAAAAACATGAACGCTCTACTGGAAAGACGCCTCTCCAAGACCATTAACGAACACTGGGCGAATGGAAACACTGGGGCGATGTGGTAACAGTATTCATCTGCGGGAGCTGGAATCGTACCGCCAACCATTGAGCCAGTGGATCTGACCGTTTTCCCAATGTTTTATGAGCAGGATTCAGTGGGCAAACGTTCTTCCAATTGAGCTACTGTCACCCGTGAACGTTTTTGAATTATAAAACTTGGGTTTCCAGTCGCTCAAGTAGCTTCTTATGTTTGAATATCGCAGTCAGCAGAATAACGTCTCGCTAAATCTGCTACCTCCTTGTTTCCGTGGAGTTTAGAGATCGACCAAGCTAGAGTTTTTAGTTTTTTCAACTCCAAACACCTTCACAAGAATCATCTGGATCATTTCAGCTCTGGAACTGCAAATCTCTACTGAACTAAAAGTAAAACGTAGCTGCATGACATCACAAGGTGGAACGGAGCATTTTGGGCTTTAGAGGTGTAGACAGACTAATCATAAAGGATTACTCAAACACTGGGTATGTTTTTGAGGCGATAGCAACCCTGACCCTAACTGTCCTACATTCAATTTTACTTGTTTTTCCAATATTTACCAATTCACAATTCGATTCTATTTAATATTGCTCCAACTTCTTTCCAGACTTGTGAAGACCTATCGACCATCACGAACCTCCGAAGCACCATGAAAAACCAGGTCATGTGCTTTGACAAGATCTGAAGATTCTTAGTCCTAATCGGAACAACATGTGTAGTAATGAGATTGGATTAGTGCGTTTTTATGGAAGGAAAACAGAATAGCGCTCCCTGATTTATTTAATTTTCTGAGGCTGTGGTCTCTAGAAAAAAATAATAAATTAAAAAAGTTGGATAAATACGTGTTACATTGAATTTTTTCCATCCTGTGAAAAAATTCCATCTGTAACACAAGCCAGATCCACGGTGCGCCGTTGGGAACTATTTGCTAAATGCTGCATTGTGTAACTTTTCTGATAAAGGGTTTGTGAAATGTTTTAACTCTTTCTGTCGTAACGGAGATCAAGCTAGACCAGGTTACATGTCAGATCTGTGGAAAGGCGAGCCCGTTCAGTCAGAATGTGTTTTTCTACTAGACTCTCTACCAGAAAGTTACACAATGCACCTTTAACACTTTCCACCTGTCTCCATGGAAACGCTTTACCAGAGATGTTCCACGCTTTTTCATCAAACTTCTAATCTTTAGTTTTTCAAGTGCTAAAAAGTTCTTGAAAATGTATTCTTTCTGTGAGCAGGGTCGCCTCTCCACAGATCTGACTTCCATGAAGATATTATGCTTTGTCAGGAATGTTCCACACTACGGCATTAAACCTTTCTATCTTTATGGAGACCAGACTAGACGAGGTTATGGGTCAGATCTGTGGAAAGGCGACGCCGCTCACAGTCAGAATGCATTTTTCTACCAGACTCTTTACCAGAAAGTTACACAATGCACCTTTAACACTGAATTTAGGAGAATAATGCCACCTGCTTGTCTCCATGGAAACGCTTTACCAGAAATGCTCCACGTTTTTGCATCAAACTTCTAATCTTCAGTTGCTAAAAATGTTCTTGAAAATTCTTTCTGTTGCCTCTCCACCGATCTGACCTGTCACTTGATTTGACAGTGTAGGTGTCTCCATGGCGATGGCTAATTTTAAAGCCATCTCTTGGAACATTCTAGACAAACGAATAACATTTCCATAGTTTCTAAGTTCACATGCATTAAAGCTGAATTCTACAACTTTTCTAGTCGAAGGTATGTCCAATTCTTTTCTCCATGGAGAGGTTGTTCCTTTGTCTGGAATGTTTCGCAGTGTAGCATTAAACCTTTCTATCTCCATGGAGACCAAACCAGAACAAGTTACAGGTCAGATCAGCGGAAAGGCGCTCAGAGTCAGAATGTTGGTTTGTTGGTATTTTTGAGCTATAAAACCACCTGTAACTGAATAAATGTAAAGTCGAGCTGTTTAATGTCACACTGTGGAACATTTCAAGCAGAGTAAAGACATCTCCATGGAAACCAGCAAGTGACGGGACCCCAACCAAACAATTACAAAGCGCAAATCCACTATTTATAAAACATACCTGGAGTTGTGTTTCATTTTGGCTGAGTTCTTCTCTCAAACAAACAATAAAACACCGTTCCACCTCGTGACATCATGCTGTAATACAGGAAGCGCTCCAATGTATTTTTAAACTCCAAACACCTTCGCTTTAATCATTTGGATGATTTCAGCTGTGGAATTTCGAATCTTTCCAAAACAAAAAAAAGAAGAGAGAAAAAACTTCGGATAAATCCATGTTACATCGAATTTTTTCCACCCCGTGAAAAAATTCCGGCGTAACACAATCCAGACCCGCGGTACGCTGTTGGGAACTATTTGTTTACCCGGCGCTCCGAGGGCCTACTGCAAATAAATAACATTTCCGTGGTTGGAGCAGGTGCTTGACCAGACCGCGGCCGTATCGAGTTACCGTGTACTTTCCCCCCCGATCGTGAAGTGTTTAGCAAATAAAACGGAACGCATCAAGATGGATGGTCGGAGGCCCGAGGTGAGCACATGCGAGGCTGACAGCTCCGCTAAAAGGCTTCCATCAAAGTGAAACATTCGCTCGTAATGTCCCAGTAAACGCTCCAAGCCCATCTGGTCCGAGCGCAGGGGGAGAGAAATCGGCTACTATCCGTCTTCCATATTTTCCCTACCTTCAGAAAGCTTGTAAAGGGAACATATGAGTGTACCGAGGGCAATAGTTCATGTGTTTGAAGCAGCCGAACAGCGGGTTACTGGGACACGAGCGCGAGGATTCAATAGGGGTTTTGTTCAGCTGAGTTTAAGGGTTTCGCTTGGAAATATATAACGTAAACTCCACCTTTTCGGTTTTTGTTTAAAGGGTCTTTGTTTTCCGAGCTGTGTTTCTTCGTCAAAAACGTACCTGGTTCGGTTCTGTTTCGTTCACACAAATTTAACGCCTGCAAATTTACGCTGAATTCTCTTCCACCTTCATGTTCTAATGCGTTTATAAACTCCATGCGCTTTCACTAGAATCATTTGGATCATTTCAGTCCTGGAATTTTCAAATTTCTACTAAAAAGGTAGGTATTATCTTGAAAAACATCATCATGACATCACAAGGTGGAACAGAGCGTTTTGAGGTTTGGAGATGTTCAAACTAATAATAAAAAGTTACTCAAACATGTGTGAATGAAACAAAACACAATTCTGAATATGTTTTTTTGAGGTAACAACATTTAAGAGTTCATTTTGCGAAATAAATGTGCACTGTGTAACTTTTCTAGTGGAAGTTTTGCCATCTTTTTGTCTCCATGGTGATATTATTTCTTTGCCCGGGATATTCCGCAGTGTGGCATTAAACAAGTATAGCTTGTACTGTTATAAAAACATGCATTAATACTGTCAGCGGTTTCATTTTGCCACAGATCAGACTTGTAACTTGGCCTGATGATGCGTCCTGCTTGTCTCCGTGGAGATAGAGAATTTCAGGAAGAAAAAACTAAACAAAAAGATGGAGCCGAATTAAAGGATCCTCTAGTTACACACTGCAACTTTAACCCACAATCCCTGCATATTTAAACTTTAGAGTTCTTTTCTCAAATTGAAAACACTCTGTTCCACCTTGTGATGTCATGTGCTGATACAGGAAGTGCTCCATTGTGTTTTTAAACTCTGCACACCTTCACTAGAATCATTTGGAAGATTTCAACCCTGGGATTTCTAATCTCTACTCAACAGGATTCCGCTGCATAACTTTTCTGGTTCAAGGTCCCACACCTGCTCATCTCCATGCAGATGTTATTGCTTTGTCTGAAATGTTCCACAGTATGGCATTATGTGCATCCATCTTTGCAGAGATACACATGGTGACTCCATGAGGTCACAGGTCAACCTCTGTTACAGTAAGAATGTTTTTAAGGCATGTTTGAGCAATAAAAACACCAGGGATTAAATAAATGCTACATATATACTATTACTGATGCCGTACTGTGGAACAAATAGTACCACTTAATGACATCACAAGGTGGAACAGAGCGTTTTGAGCTTTGGAGATGGAGACAGACTAATAATAAAGGATTATTCAAACTTGTTAATGAAACAAAACACAATTTCTAACATGATTTTGAGGAGACAACAACATAATAACATGATTTTAGGTATGTAACTTTTTGGTTTTGGGCCCATCACCTGTTTCTTTCTATGGAGATGTCATTGCTGTGCCTGGAATATTCCACAGTATGACAGTTTTAATTTACATTCACTCATTTGTTTTTTGTTTTATAGCTCAAAAATAAAAAACAGGCATTCTGACTATGAGCAGGGTCGCCTCTTCACAGATCTGAGCTGTAACTTGGTCTGGTTTGGTCTCTGTCACTTGGTCACTTGGAAGCGGCAGCGTTGCCATGTAAATCTCACAAAAATCAATCATTTCCTCACCCTCGCCCAGCCGCCTTCACCCTCCTCCTGTGGTGCATTCTGGTAAACTCGGGCACACCCACGCCGGTATCTTAAATCCTCCCGGTGCGTGGGCTCCGGTGTCATGTGAGCCACAAGTTTTTACATGGACAATTATCGTTGCCGCCTTCACCCTCCTCCTGTGGTGCGTTCTGGTGCGCGAGTTCTGGTGTCATGTGAGCCACGAGTTTTTACATGGACAAGTATTGGTATTTTATGTTTATTGAAAGTATTGTTAGTGATGTTGGAGGAAAGCTGTTCTCTCCCTGTAACTTTAGGCCCCTGAAATATGGTTTGTTCAATAGTAGGAATGATGTAAGTCATGTTTCAGGTGGGGGTTACGTAATGTGGGAGGGGCTAGATTGGGTACATAGGTCATGGACAAAGGTAACGTTCACTGAGAGAGCGAGCAAGCAGCGACTGACAGACTTAAAACGGAAGTCTACACTATTTTTTATTTCTTTTTATACTTGTAAACCTTTTGAAATCACTGTACCACTGTAAATATTTTTTCCACGCACATTTGCCACCTTTTTGCTCTGCGGAAAGGTCAAATAAACCACATAAAAAACGCATATCCCGACTAAGCCTCAGTTTCTTGGAGAACCCCGCTCAATCTCCATGAAATTCGAAAGGTTTAATACTATACTGTGGAAGATTCCAGACAACGCAACAACATCTCCATGGAGAAAAACATTTAACGATCCTTCCAACAGAAAAGTTACACAATGCACACTCCAAAAAAGCTCGGCCAAATTTTAAGATATAAACACTTAAATCTATCAGAAAATGACTTAAAAATAGTGAAATGAACCGTTCATGCAGCGAGTTCATTTTACTTGACAAGTTCTCTTAAAATAAACTCCCTTTGGACTAGAATGAAGTGTCTGAACTAGTAAATTGATAATAAATCTGAAAACAGGATGAATAACGTGAAGTTTTAAAATCTTGGCCAGATCAGAGTTTGAAATTTGCAGTGCACTTTTAAAGCTCAGAAGAATGTATTTTGTGTATCATAGGATCTTTAAGAGTACATGAATCATACAGTAATAAGTGTGTATGTAGTAGAGATTGACTGATGGATCGACCAATCTCACTGTTTGAGTCCAAGAAACCGCAGGGGCTTGAGGGAAACGGCGCACTGAGCCCGTCTGAACCAAGTATGTGCCCGATGACATGTCTTCAGCAACAACAAAAATCGTTTTTCCTGCATGCAAACAGAAAGAAGGACAGACTGGCTAGAAATAAGAGCCATAGCCACTTGGCGTAATCCCTTGAAACTTTGCAATTTCAAAAACAGTATCCAGATGATCTTTGAAACGTTTTATAGGACTTGGTGGCATTTGGTAAAGAGTTCTGCAAAAAATATAAAAATCTTATTCAAGAAACTTCACGCAGAAATAATGCAGGATACCCAGAAGTCAAACCCAGGGCCTTTTTGCTTAGATCAGGTTAAGATCAAGTTCTGAGACTGATTCATTCTAGTCTAGAGGGAGTTTATCTTAAGAGAACTTGTCCAGTAAAATGATCTGTCCATGCAGCAAGATTATTTCACTACTTTTAAGTCAATTTAATTAAAACAAAAAGCTTAAAACAAACGTTTTAAGCTTTTTTTTGCAGCGTACGGAGTGAGATCTAGGTTTCAATTTCAAAAACAGTTTCCAGATGATCTTTGCAACTTTTTTTAGGACATAACACTATTTTATTCTATCTAGAAAAACAGTGACATTTGATAAAGGATTCTGCAAAAATATAAAAACATGCTTATAAAAAACTGGATACTTATCAGGAAACCAACGCAAACACAGACTTTACACAGAAATAATCCAGAAGTCAAACCCAACCTGCTATGGAGTAAGATTTACTTTATTAATTACTAATTCTCAGTTTCAAAATCAGTATCCAGATGATCTTTGAAGAATTTTATAGGACTTGGGGCCATTTAGAAAAGGGTTCTGCAAAAAATACAAAAATCTTATTCAAGAAACTGGACAACAACGCAAACTTCACACAGAAATAATCCAGGATGATCAGAAGTCAAACCCAGGACCTTCTTGTATCTACTAAGTGCTTCTGAGACTGCTCAATTCTAGTTTAGAGGGAGTTTATTTTAAGAGAACTTGTCAAGTCAAGTTATATGTCCATGCAGCAAGATCATTTCACTACTGTTAAGTCCATTTCTGATAGATTTAAGCATTTATATCTTAAGCTTTTTTTGCAGTGTACGGAGTGAGATCTACGTCACAATTTCAAAAAAGCAGTTTCCAGATGATCTTTGCAACCTTTTTTAGAACAATAACAGTAACACTATTTTATCCAGTCTAGAAAAACATGGTGGCATGTGGTAAAGTTAGAAAATATAGCAAAGCTTACTCAAGAAACTGGAAAAATATGAGGAAACCAACACAAACACAGACTTTACACAGAAATAATCCAGAAGTCGAACCCAGGACATTCTTGCTGTGAGGTAATTGTGCAGCTTAATTTCAATGGTCTTTGCAACCTTTTTAGACTCATAACACTAACAGTATTTTATTCACTCTAGCAAAACGTGACTTGGTAGTTTTGCATTTTCAGAATTAAAGGAATCTGCAAAAAATATAAAAAGAATATCAAAAATACAAAACATACTTATGATGGTTACTGAAACAAGAAAACCCTTTGTTGCTGTACACTGAAAACTGGATGGCTATGAGGAAACCAAGGCATAGACAGATTTTAACAGACACAGAAATAATTCATGATTCCCAGAAGTCAAACCCGGGACCTTCTTGCTGTGAATCTAACTGCTCTGGAGTGAGAATTACTATGTCTCAATTTCAGAAACAGCATCCAGATGACTTCCTCTGAAACCTTTTATAGGACCATAACCCTAAACCATTTTATTCCATTGAAAAACGGTGATTTGGTAGCTTCACAATTTTATATCACTTGGTAAAGGATTTAAAAAATATATATATAAAAAAAACGTATTCAAGATAGAAGATTGACAAAGATTTACAAAGTGAGATCTACTAGCAATTAATACTACGACTAAAAATTACTACTTTAGCAACGATTTAGCAATGTGATGACCCAGAGGTTGGTGTAGTGCACCAGCCTCACAGAAAAAAGGTCCTCGCTTTCTGTTTGGAGTTTGCTACAGCTCGGTGTAACATCTCAATTTCAAAAACAGTGTTCAAATAACTACGTTTAAAACATTTTATAGGGCTATAATTCTACGCTATTTTATTCAGTCTAGCAAAACGGTGGCTTGGTGGTTTCGCATTTTTATCCCACTGCAAGAAAGTCCTGGATTCAGTCTCCAGATTCGGTGGTTACCTCGCAGCAAGAACCACGGGTTGACAAAACTTTGCAGAGATAAGATTCCAGAGGGCATGATTGGCTCCGTTCAACATGTAAAACATAATAGACGATAAGGATAGGAGTAATAGTGCAGATTTTTACTGAATTAACAATCAAAGCACCAAACTATAACTTACATCAAGTATCAGGGATTTTGTTCTGAATCGTACGAGAATTTTCTAGAGGAGAGAATACAAATTAGTGGCTTTGGTTGGATCTTCTCAATTTTGGATGGAGGTTTTTCAGGTTCTTTGGTCCAGTTCCAGACCATTGTGAATTGGAACAGAATGTAGAAGAGCCCGGCTGAGTGTGTGTGTTTGTGTTTTATTCCTGTGTCTAGAAGGGTTTCCTGTTGGGGGTTTCAAACTAAAACATACACCGTGGTCAGTGGATATCCACAAAATTCTGACTCATTCTGACTGGAGGTGGGTTCCTTTGACTGGTTTTGTGGATACTTTGCACTTTAAAGTCTTGCTGAGCCGTTCTATGTGTATCTCCACTGCAAAAATGATTAATAAATATGTAAGATATAAACACTTAAATCTATCAGAAAATGACTTAAAAGTAGTAAAATGATCTGTCCGTGCAGCAAGATCATTTTACTTGACAAGTTCTCTTAAAATAAACTCCCTCTCTCCCTCGGTCTCTGTGAGTGTTCATGGCCTTTAAATGTTTATGGATGCTACGTTTGAGATAAACTCTTAAAAATACTTAAAACCAGTTAATGATTAGTGTTCATGGCTAGTGACAAGTTCTCAGATGCCAGAATCTAGATAAAATGCTTTAAATTCTGGTAAATTCTAGATAAAACTATTTTATGATAAGTGCTCATGGCCTGATAGTAAGTTCTCAGATGCCAAGAAAAAAAAAAGCTTAAAATTTTGATAAATTCTAGATAAACGTACTTAAAAAAAAAAAAGTTTATGATTAGTGTTCATGACCTGACAAGTTCTCAGATGTCAAATTCTAGAAAAAAAAGGTTTTAAATTCTAGATAAACTTTCATCTAGTTTACAATTATTGTCCATGGCCTGATAATAAGTTCTCAGATGCAAAATTCTGGAAAGAAAAAAGCTTTAAATTCTGCAAAATTCTCGATAAACAGACTTAAAACAAGTTTAAGATGAGTATAAATGTCCTGATCATAAATTTGCAGATGCTAAATTCTAGATATTTGTCCTTAAATCAGTCGGACATGAGAGCCGTTCATTGTCAGTCTGTATCAAATCTGTATCACTGAATCTAAAAACAAGTGAAGTGTCGCAGGGAAAACTATGGGAAATGGATTGTAGCTCCTTTTAAACTTTATTTATTGTCTAAATGTTTTAGATTTTCTGACTAGTTGAGTCATGGAAGAAATAAATGTGACAATTTTTAAGATTATACAACCAATTCAGATCTAGTAAGCAGAGAATAAAACTGAAAACAAGATGAAGAACCTACAAAAATGTGAGAGAGCTGACTGTAAAAGCTGTAAATTAATGCTAACTAGACTTGTTTAACAGCACAAAACCAGCTCATCTGAAGTAGTAGTTCCAGATTTGTTTGTTCTTTTTGGTCAGATTGTGTTAAAACAAAGCTCAGATTAGAGGCTAACAGCGCTTCAGACAGCAAAGCGCAGTTATTGTCAATAAAATGGCCTGTTACACCATGGTTATGCCCCAAAAAAGGAAAAAAAAAGTGAAACATCGTGATTTCTGAGCCAACTGTCAACCCCGTATGACAAACCAACTCATGCAACTCTTCGAGGGCTTGACCACAACAAGCAGCTCGGAAGCCTCGTGTCCTGCCACTCATCTGGACTCCATTTTGTTCACTCGAGATCCTATCTGCTCGGGTCCAGGGTCGAAACCAAATAATACGGTGTCCAAATCAAGCCGGGATTACGTGAATTGTAATGTGAGAAGTGGTGATTTTCGTAAACAGGATTAAACCCGCCTACGTCACCCGTCAAACATGTCATTCAGGAGAAGGCGGACAGCGAGGCCTGGTCGGGATACATTTGTGGTTTTGATCGAGGACAAAGTTTGCAAAAGTCGTGTACAGAATGACGCTGTACTGTACTCCTGACTAAGACCTGCCAGTTCCTTCTAGATTCGGTTAAAATCCAATGTAAAACGTATTAGAACTGGACAAAAGAACGTGAAAATTCTCCGTCCAAACTTGAGATGATCCAACCACAACTGCTGATCCAAAATTCTCTTCAAAACTTAATATCTAACTTCTTTTGCCAGAGAAAAATAACAATTTGGTGTTTTGATGTGCTGTATGGAGGACAGTTTGTTCCATCAGATTTGAATAGCGCT
>KN497602.1:0-10375 GCA_000787155.1 Scartelaos histophorus | reverse complement strand
CACAAAAATTTTACCTTTGGCACAAATATTTTCACGCCCTCAGATTCAACAGTTAAATTTCAGAGTGAAAAATTTGCAATGAAAAATTTCTAAATTTTGCAACAAAGATCCAAGATGCCAAGGCAGAAGCATCGATCCTGAGTGTGTGGGGAGGACAGAGGCTGTTTCCTATTGGCCGTTTTCATCTGTGGGCGGGGTTTGAGGTTTGGATGAGGCTAATTCTGACCAATCATATCGCTTCACTGCACAATTTCCTGTTTGTTACTAAATTACATCAACTTACTTTGGATCGATTGCTTCTGCATTGGCATCTTGGATCTTTGCTGCAAATTTTTTCACTGCGAATTTTACACCCTGAATTTTAACTGTTGAATCTGAGGGTTTTAAAATATTTGTGTCGAAGGTAAAATTTTGGGGTGAAATTTCAAACACTTTTAAAATGTACACTTAAAATTTCAGCGACTAAAATTCAGAATAAAAATAATTCAAACATGTTTTTTCAGTGTTAATTAAACTCAAAGTGAGAAATTCAATGGCATTTAAAATTCCAAATCTATGAAACAAATGATCTTGTGCTGTTTTTCATATTTTTGGCATTTTTTTCTCCTTTTTTTACATTTAAGCAGCTGCGTTCGCTTTTGACGCAAACAGATTATGTCGCTCTGATTGATTTAAGTGAATTGTGTAACTTTTCTTCATGAAGATGTTATTGCTTTGCCGGTAGCGTTCCAAAGTAAGGCATTAAACGTATCAGTCTCCATGGAAACAAGCGGGAGACACTACCAGGTTGAGATCTGTGAAGAGGCGACCCCACTCACAGTAAGAATGCATGTTTTTAATGGTGTTTTTGAGCAATAAAAACACCCTTAATTGAACAAATCGTAACATTACAGGCAAAGCAGTCTCCACGGTGATGTATCTCCAACCCGAAAAGTTACGCAGTGTACCTTTAAACTATGGCATAAACTGATTTACAATGGGACTACATCAGAATTATAATATAGTTTCAAACATGACTAACCAAAAATTAACTACAGACAAATAAGCTGCAGGAAAGTTTAACATTTAACTGAAGAATTTGCTTTTTAACCATCAAATATCTGATTTTTTTTTACATAGTTTATGGTTCATATCTGTATTTACTGGGCCTATCTACATGAAAAAAAGACGCTCAAAGTTCAGCGTCTTAAATGACCTAAAGTGAAATATTTGTATTTTATTTGTGTCACTTTAAAAGGACTTTAAATGTGCATTGTGTAACTTAAATAAGCTGCAGGAAAGTTTAACATTTAACTGAAGAATTTGCTTTTTAACCATCAAATATCTGATTTTTTTTACATAGTTTATGGTTCATATCTGTATTTACTGGGCCTATCTACATGAAAAAAAGACGCTCAAAGTTCAGCGTCTTAAATGACCTAAAGTGAAATATTTGTATTTTATTTGTGTCACTTTAAAAGGACTTTAAATGTGCATTGTGTAACTTTTCTGGTACAGGGTCCAGATGCTTTTCTACATTCTCTTCGCCTGGAATGTTCCGTAGTATGGCATTAAACTTTTTTATCTTCGTGGAGACCAACCCGGACCAGGTTACAGCTCAGATCTGTGCAGAGACGACCCCGCTCACAGTCAGAATGTAGTTTTTCTAAGTATTTCTGAGCTGTAAAACCACCTGTAAATGAGTAAACGGTAGGTAGAGCTGAACATTCCAGGCAGATTAACAACATCTCCGTAGAAACAAGCAGGTGACGGAGCAGTACCTCCAGCTAGCATCGCACCACCCAGAGAATAGTGATGACATCAGCTGCAAAATATCAAAGAAGTACTTGACCTGCAGAGGAATCCACAGTATGATCCTCCTGATGCCAGTGTTCCATGTTCCACAGTTGGAGAAGAAATAACAGATCTTCAGCTCCACAGGTCACTGCGCCCCAACCCACCTGAGAACACAACAGCTGCACGCCTCCTGCACTTCTTCACCTCTCCTCCTCCTCCAGGTCTCCTCTCTTCTTCCTCCTCCTCCCCTACTTCTCCTTCTATCTTCTCCTCTCCTCCATCTCCTCCTTCTCTCATCTTCTGCTCTTTCTCCTACTCCTTCTCTCCTTGCTCTTCCTCCTCCCCTTTCCTTCTCTACTCCTTTCATCTTCTGCTTCTTCCTCCTCCCCTACTTTCTCCTCCTCCTCCCTTTTTCCTCTTCTCCTACATTTCCTCCCCTCCTCCTTCTTCTCCTCTCCTTTTCTTCCTCTTACCCTCTCCCCCTTCTTCTCTCCACTTCTCTTCTTTCTTCTCCTCTACTCCTTCTATTATCTCCTGCTCCTTCTCCTCCTCCCCTCTCCTCCTTTTTTTCCACCTTTTCTTCTCCTCTTCCCTCTCCTTCTTTGCTCTTCTCCTCCTCCTTCTCTCTTCTTCTCTTCCTCAAATCCTCCTCCCTCTTCTCTTCCTTCTCCTCCTGCCTCATCCTCTCATTCTCCTTCTCCTCCTCCCCTCTCCTCCTTTTTTTCCACCTTTTCTTCTCCTCTTCCCTCTCCTTCTTTGTTCTTCTCTTCCTTCCTCATCCTCTCATTGTTCTTCTCTTCCTCTCCTCCTTTTTCTTCCACCTTTTGTTCTCCTCTTCCCTCTCCTTCTTTTTCTTCTACCTTTTCTTCTCCTCTTCCCTCTCCTTCTTTGCTCCTCTCCTTCTCCTTCTCTCCTCTTCCTCCTCCTTTTCTTCCTCTTCCCCTCTCTCCCTTCTTCTCTCCACTTCTTTCTTCTCCTCTACTCCTTCTATTAACTCCTGCTCCTTCTCCTCCTCACCTCTTCTTCCTCTTCAGTTCCTCCTCCCTTTTCCTCGTCCTTCTCTCTTCTTCTCTTCCTCAAGTCCTCCTCTCTCTTCTCTTCCTTTGCCTCCTTCCTCATCCTCTCATTCTCCTCCTCCCCTTTCCTCCTTTTTTTTCCACCTTTTCTTCTCCTCTTCCCTCTCCTTCTTTGCTCTTCTCCTCCTCCTTCTCTTTTCTTCTCTTCCTCAAATGCTCCTCCCTCTTCTCTTCCTTCTTCTCCTTCCTCATCCTCTCATTATTCTCCTCCTCCTCTCCTCCATTTTTTCTACCTTTTCTTCTCCTCTTCCCTCTCCTTCTTTGCTCTTCTCCTCCTTCTTCTCACCTCTTCCTCCTCCTTCTCTCCTCTTCCTCTCCTCCTCCTCCTTCTTCTCCTCTCCTTTTTCTTCCTCTTCCCTTCTCCCCCTTCTCTTCTTTCTTCTCCTCTAGTCCTTCTATCAACTCCTGCTCCTTCTCCTCCTCACCTCTTCTTCCTCTTCATTTCCTCATCCCTTCTCCTCCTCCTTCTCTCTTCTTCTCTTCCTCAAATCCTCCTCCCTCTTCTCTTCCTTCACCTCCTTCCTCATCCTCTCATTCTCCTTCTCCTCCTCTCTCTTCCTTTTTTTCCACCTTTTCTTCTCCTCTTCCCTCTCCTTCTTTGCTCTTCTCCTCCTCCTTCTCTCCTCTTCCTCCTCCTTCTCTCCTCTTCCTCTCCTTCTTCTTCTCCTCTCCTTTTTCTTCCTCTTCCCCTCTCCCCCTTCTTCTCTCCCTTCTTCTCCTCTAGTCCTTCTATCAACTCCTGCTCCTCCTCCTCACCTCTTCTTCCGCTTCATTTCCTTCTCCTCCTTCTCTCTTCCCTCAAATCCTCCTCCCTCTTCTCTTCCTTCTTCTCCTTCCTCTTCCTCCTCCTTCTCTCCTCTTCCTCCTCTCCTCTTCTTCCTCCTCCTCCTCCTCCTCCTCTCCTCCCCCTCTCCTCCAGCCTGCCCCACCAGGCATCCTGAGCCAGAGCACCTGCAAGTGCTCACTTTGAAAGATGTGGCCGGGCCCAAAGAATGTGCGCAGTAAACACATGAGAGCTGTATTTATAATAAATCAGCTTTATGGCCCACTGATGGAGGTGATATCAGCCAAATTTATGCTGGGGAGACCTCGGCGTCCTTTAGCGAACCAGCTGCAAGATAGCCCTACACCCACCACCCGCCCACGCCTCCTCTCCTCTCCCCCAGGACGGGAGCTCTGCCTGGGGCTTCGGTGCAGCGCTGCTCTCTTTGTGGAAGTCTGCGGTCCTTGGAACACTTTGGCCCGGACTGAAATAGAGTGCGGGCAGCCGGGCGGTAGTGGCATGGGTGCGCGTCTGTGGCGTATTAAAATGTAGAGTAGCAAAACAGCTCGGGCTCAAATGAGGATGCAGGTTTACCGTAAGTTACTGTGAAAAGTACGTAAATACGAAAGGACAGGGGAGGGTAGAGCGGCCAACATTATACTTAAACGTGCATCGTGGTACTTTTCTGCTGGAGGGTCCGTCAGACGCTTTTCTCTATGAAGATGCCATTGCTTCATCTGAAATGCTTCACAGTACGGCATTAAACCTTTCTATCTTGGAGATCAAACTAGATATAGTTACAGGTCAGATCTGCAGAGAGGCGACCCCACTCAGAGTCAGAACCCCTGTTTTTCTATGTGTTTTTGCGCTATAAACCACCTGTAATTGAATAAATGTAAAGCAGAGCTGTGTAATGTCACACTGTGGAACATTCCAGGCAGAACAATGACATCTCCATGGAAACAAGCAGGTGACAGACCCTTGATGAAAAATGTACATAGTGAACCATTAACTAAGCATAATCATCATTTCAAAATGGAACAAGTGTGATTTTCTCAATTCCAGCAAGTTTTGATTTTGTTCCTTATTTTAAATGCAAAAAGTTGTTTTTCTTATTTTAAGTGTAGCAAGATGTATTTTCATATTTTAAGAACAAAAAGTCCCGTTCCATTGGCAGATTATTTTACTTGTCAAGTGAAATATACTCAAATTATAATAAAATGTTCTTAAAATGATCTTAACTTGGATAGATTTTGTTTTTGCAGTGCAGACACAAAAATGAGACAAACTAAATCACGCACTGCAAATTGCATAAAACTAAGAATTATTCTCTTAAATCTAGACAAAAATTGTATTTATCTTGTTTTAAGTGATATATACTAAATGACTGCTAAATATGTTTCATTATTAAGATATTTTCAAGTAAAATATTTCTTTTTTCATATTTAGTAAACCAGTACAAATACACACAAAACAAGCAAAACAAGTGTTAAGATGGTGTTTAAGACTTTAGCTTTTCTTAAAACAAATATTTTTAGGTTTTATGCTTTATTTTAGATCACTTAAATACTTTAATTATTGCTTAGAATAAGTGATTTTATCTTATTTTGAGATTTATGAAGGCCTAGATTTTTATATTTAAACTTACTCACAGTGGGAAGAGGAACCACAACTTTTAATCAAGTAAGAGTACTGTTACTTCAATAAAAGTAGTACTCAAGTACAAATAAACATATACTGCTGAAAAGTTTCTCACCTAAATGTAAGTGCGTATTCTATGTGCTTGGAGTTAATAAGGATTTCAAATGGAAAATAAGAGTCTGTCATCAGAAAATGGTGTTTTGGTTGCCAGTTGTGATAGAGGCTCGCAGGTGCCTGGAGACAGGATCTGCAAAACAAACAAGATGTTTTGAACATACTGTAGTCCGAAGTGTAAACGAGGTGTTGGAGAAGATCATTGGCAGTGATAACGTAAGGACTGAACTTGATGGGAACACACCCATAATCCTGATGGAAAGAACATATGTGTCCATGGTAGTGCTGCTTACTAAACACAGATTCCCCACACAAATAAGGACGGTTACCATAGCAATTAACACAATATGCATTGAAAAGTCCTCAAAAGTTGTGTCAAAACCTGTGCAACGAACACGCTAAAATCTTCTATTCTTTGTTTACTGTATGTGCTAATGTTTCTTTTGCAAAAACACAGAGGATTCAGTGTTAGGGTGAGGCACTTCATTGTCTTCTGCAGGCATAAGTGATGGGTCAAATGCTAAGGATGACTTTTTCCATGAGGGAAATAAAGTATACAGTAACCTTAATGCATAAAAGGAAGGAAATCTGGAGAAAAAATGTACTAAAATGAAATGAGAAGTGAGGAAAATCTACAGAATGGGCAGTTAATGTTAACAATATCAGCTTTTAGCTTTTGGTTGATCATACAAATTCCATGATTTGGGCTTCTGTTTCTGACTGTAGACAGGGAGTGTGACGTCACCCACAGCATTCAGCTCCAGTCAAATGAAGCTCATCAAGACTGTATAGGGGCACATTTGGAGTTGAGTTCCAGATGGAAAAGAAATTGGACAAAATAGTGAAATAAAAACACCAAAATCATGTCGGGCAGGTTAATGTGAAAGTTTCAAGATTAACATGAGGAAGCTCACAGCAGGGGGAGGAAATTGAAAATCTTTCAATGTAATTTAAATTTTTCAATGTAATTTGGAGCGTTGTGGCTATGACCATTTTTATTTCCAGTGTATGTTTCTGCGCTACATTGCCAAGTGTGGTTTTATTCCTTATTACTGACTACAAGAAGCTTTCAGAAGGGTCTAGAATAATCAGGTGCAGCTAACGGCATTAACATGCTTCATGCTAACTGTAGGCATGGCATTTCTGAGGCTTTGTTAGACTTTAATCTGAGCTTTATTTTAGCACCATCTGATCAGGAAAATCCTTGTATCATTTGTTCATTATTTTTTCAAAATTAAAAACAAAACAAAAACTCTTTTCTTCGTTATTTGTCTCCAAAACCAAAATGAAAAAAGGATAAGGGTCTGGTTTAGACCTGGTTTAGCCCTAGTTTAGACCTAGTTTAGACCTGGTTTAGCCCTAGTTTAGACCTAGTTTAGACCTGGTTTAGCCCTAGTTTAGACCTAGTTTAGACCTGGTTTAGCCCTAGTTTAGACCTAGTTTAGACCTGGTTTAGCCCTAGTTTAGACCTAGTTTAGACCTGGTTTAGCCCTAGTTTAGACCTAGTTTAGACCTGGTTTAGCCCTAGTTTAGACCTAGTTTAGACCTGGTTTAGCCCTAGTTTAGACCTAGTTTAGACCTGGTTTAGTCTTTGTCCAGTCCTTGTCCAGTCCTGATCCAGTCCTGGTCCAGTCCTGATCCAGTCCTGGTCCAGTCCTGATCCAGTCCTGGTCCAATCCTGGTCCAGTCCTGATCCAGT
Source organism: Scartelaos histophorus (assembly GCA_000787155.1). Classification (NCBI taxonomy): domain Eukaryota; kingdom Metazoa; phylum Chordata; class Actinopteri; order Gobiiformes; family Gobiidae; genus Scartelaos; species Scartelaos histophorus. Next base: position 3,306 of record KN497602.1, on the reverse strand, counting down.
CCTGGCGATTGGCTCGGCTGTCGAATGCTCCACACTGGATATTTGGACCATGAGTTTGGTTCAGGAAACATGAAACTGCCTTTATTTGTTTTTTTTCATTATTCATTTAACAAAAAATCGAAAAACTAAAAAAACGATTATCCATTTGTTAATTTTGGTTTTGTAGACAAATAAAGAAAAGAGATGTTTTTTCACTTTCTTATGTCAGGTTTTATTTTGAAAAACGAATGAATGAATGATATACAAAATCAGAATGAGCCGATTTAGCTGGAACTACAACATTTTTTGAAGTTTTTCAGTTAGTCACTTTTACCTTTTTGTTAAAAATCAAACACTGAAACAGGACAGTGAACCCTCACAACAACCACAGGCTCCTAAAAATGTCTTATATTAATGTCTCATATTATGTGTATATCCATTTTGTATTTTGTCGTTCGTAAAAGTTCTTATAACCTTTTTAGTGTTGGTCTTTGTCGACTAATGTGAAGCTCCAGATCCAGTGACGCACATTTTGGCAGTGCAATCCCTGCTCCTATTGATGAATACTGTTGTTGTGTCCTTGGCAAGACACTTCACCCACCTCGCCCCCAGTGTCTGTGTACACTGGTGTATTGGGACAAAACGAGTAGAGCGGCTGGATTACAGTAAGTTACACAAAAACAAGATGACGAAGGCCGGAGTAGCGTCGTCCACAGGTTTTTATTTGTTTTTCAATTCCAAAGCCAAAAAGTGACCAGTGCAAAGTGCAAAAAGGTGCATGGAGAAAATCTGCAGCAACTGGTTTCTCCAACAGCAGAACAACAAATGTTCACGGGCGTCTTTTATACTGTTAGATAAAACTCCAGGGATGTAAAAATATCATTAGCTATTTAAAACTAAATAAAATCCTCCATTAAAATCACTATACCCAAATAAACCAAGTAAAACACAAAAACAAAAGATAAAACCAAACACCTAAAAAATATACAACTCGAAATTAAAACTAGCGCTATCCCCCCTAATGTCCGATCTTTCATTAAAAACAAAAGATAAAACCAAACACCTAAAAAATATACAACTCGAAATTAAAACTAGCGCTATCCCCCCTAATGTCCGCCATCTTTCATTGGCCTGGAACTCTAAAAACAGTGTCTGTTTCTCTAGGGAATCTTTTTGTCAGACACCTGGACAAAGACCTGGGTGAGTAAAAGCACAAATTCAACACGTACACACTCACACTTTAAAATCCACACAACTAATTAGAAACACGGCACATATAATCGCACATTTCCAATTGTATTAGTTGTTTTGTCTGCAGAAAAGCGGAAGTGCCCGTCCGACCGATAAAAAGTTTCCAATAAATATTTTTAAAACAAATACAAACGTGTGCAATTTATTAATATGTGCAAATGAGTGTATCTGGTAAGTGCTCTAAAAGTGCAATGTAAATATGTAAAGTGCAAAGTGAATTAAAGTGCATGTGTCAATATACTTAGTGAACGAAACGCTTGGATTCTTGATTTAAAGTGCCTGAGGATGGAGCAGTGCAATATAAAAATGTGTGACAAAAATGGTCACTCCTGAACAATTCTGCCATAGAACCCCATGTATCTTCTGCAAAGTATCAACCTGAAAATGGTAGATAGCTGAAAGTGTTTTGCTAACATCTCCCCTGACCTCTCTCCCCATGCAGCCTCACTCTCCGGTCCAGATGTTCTTCGTCCGTCCTCGCGACTGGACGCCGCACAAAAGCGCTGATGTCACCGGCCGGCCCGCACCACAGCGCCATTCCCGTCATTCCAGGATGAAAGCTGACCACCCGCCACTGTTTGGTTTTCCACACATGCTAGCAATACTAACAAGAGGAGAGGCCCCGGCTTCACAAGTGTTCTTAAAACCTCCGAAATGTAGTGGACCTGAAATAGCCGGAGTAAACACGGAATTACAGCTTTTTCCTGTGATGTCATCCACCACTTCGCCGGGCCAACACGGGTCTCGCGGCCTCGTCAAACGTTTGGTGTGTTTTTCGTCAACAAGTTCAAATAGGCTTTCTAATCTGGTATCTTGGGGAAATAAAAGGAGTCGCCAAAACGACGTGGCCTGGCTGCAGTGGGAAAGCAAAACGTTGGCGAAGACGTTGGCGAAGACGTTGGCGAAGACGTTGACGGAACGAGTTGGAAACTTTAAAGCGGAACTATTCTGCGAAACGGACTTTTCCGAGCTTTTATCCATGTTACAGTTGTTTCCTTCCCATTTACCCTTTTTACCTCACATACCCCGCATTTGGAGTGATTTGTGCGTGTTTGCGTAATCTTTAATCGCTTATTTTCAAGACGCAATTTTGCAGATCAAAACCGGTGCACGCCTACTACTCTGTATCTACTTCGCTCTCCAATTTTACTTTCTTAATCTGTTATAAAAGTAGGATCAACGTAGCTCAAAAATACTTAGAAAAACTGAAATTCCGAGTGTCCAGGGTTGCCTCTCCGCAGATCTGACCTGTAATTTCATCCAGTTTGAGCTCCGTGAAGATAAAAAGGTTTAATACCGCACTGTGAATCATTCCAGACAAAGCAATAAAGCAGAATCTCCATGCAGAAAAACATTTGACGAAACCTCCGACAGAAAAGTTACGCAACGCACTTTTAATTAGTCAGGCTTGCAACAACAGCTACAAAACGGTTGTCAGAAACGCTTCTCAGTCCTCCGTTACATTACCTAGCAGTAATAACGTGCCTGTTAAATTCTGCGTTTGCCCTTTGGCCGTGGCATTTCTTGTAACATCACGCTTAAAGGGTTCTGACTAAGCCCGCTTCACCAAACCATTATTTATCTATTTATTGAGTTAGTCACTGGAAAATCTGGCTCCCATTGCCCAACCACCCAGCGCCGTGGTTACAAGAGAATTTCCTACAGTGTGGTCCAATGGAATCTAGTCACTGTCATCTGGATTCGGAATCTGGTTTCATTTTTATGACAGGTTAGACCGATTTCACTAGTTAACATTTCATCATTTGACTCATTCCTGGATGGACATGGGTAGAAGATGCGTAGACGTAATTCCTTAACCGTTACCTTATCTGGCAACTGTACTGCCTTTTTCCATGGTCGATGCAGATACCAGTTCTTTTGGATCTCGAGAAACCAATGGGCACTATGTTTGACTGATTTTGCATTGTAATTTTCCCCCAAATGATCTAATCGGTGGTTTTCAGATTGAGAATGTCATACTTCCAGACGTTGACCTAAGATGCTTTTTGTGATATGGTCAAACTATTTTTGTATTTTATGAGAATTTTTTTTATCTATCCATCCATCCATTTTCTC
>JACN01143131.1:0-13901 GCA_000787155.1 Scartelaos histophorus | reverse complement strand
GATCAAATTGGAGATGCTTGACTTTGTCAAGTCAGCTGCCTTCTCAATATATTTTCCTTTTGCCATGGATTCTACCTGGACGACTGAGGGATTTTTCACACATCTTGAGAAGAACTACAAGCCAGCCATCGTTGGACTGGTGAGGAAGCTGGAAAAAGACACTAAAAGGATAGCTGAGAAAAGGAACCATCTACGCTTCAACCTTAGATGTCGACAGAAGCGACTTATTCCTAAGACTTTGCAGAAGAAATAACCAAAACCCGGACACAAGGCAGCCATGCTTACCCAGTGTTATCTGAGAGGGATTCTAAGTCTTAGAATCAGCCGTCTCAATTATGACATTGATAACGGATCCGCGGCGAAGGTGCGGCGGATCCGCGGCGGGCAGTATCCTACATTGTATATGTATATGTATTTTATTCAGCTGCTTTAGCTTGGGTCCGGGCTGTGGTTAAGGGCCATGCACAGATGACGACTTCCCGGTCAGAGTGGTCAAAGAGATCAGAGTGGGGACCCTCCCACAAATTTTATTGCAGATTTGCATGAATCTTAGGAACCACCAGATTCATTAAAAAAAAACATTGAATTTCGCGAATCCGTGGAAAAAGCTGTAGACCGTATATATGAATGGACATAGCCAACGCACTAGCCGCTGCGTGGCAAATAGAAAGTCTGACAGGAGGCTTTTTCGGCTCCTTCTGACTCTGGCTCCCATTGACTTACATTAGGATCTTGTGGCTCGTCTTAGTCCTAGCTTAGTCCACTTTTTTATACAGTCTATGGTAATCACCCATTATGGGCCTGTATTATTATGCTAATTACGTCCCCACACTTATGACTAGTACAATAGGCTGAGCTAATAAACAGAAACTGTAAACAAACATGTGTTAGTTTCTATGTAATTATATTGTATTTAGCTCCTCCCTGCAGCAGATATAAGACTGTGTTTTTCCAGCATTCTGACCAGAACTCATGGGATTTTTTTTTGCTGAAGTACCAGTGAGTGGCCACTACGTCAACTGCAGTCAGTTACAAGCAGCAATACCCCATCCAGTTATTTTAATAGATCCATGGCTAGCAGTAACAGCATTACCATGGTGTTCCCAAAGACCCCTGAGCTGCCTAGGAATGCCTGATCTAAATAAACAGTTACTAACGTAACAGTTATACTGGGGCATTTACAACAACCTGTGTGAAACAAGCTTTAATTTAAACTAATTTGAAATAAAAAGTGGCCTTTTTACAGAAGTGTTTTATGTTTTATTCAAACATTTTGAATGGTTTTGTGTGTTCTGTGAATAGTTTTGCAAAGTGTGCAAAAGATTTGCCAGATTTATGAAAAGTTTCAGAAAATGAGCCAGAGTGATTTAAAAAAAAACTGTAATTAGGCCTACACTTTCCACAGGAACAGCATAGACGTGGCATTACTCACGTAAAGTTAAGACTCTCCCACTTCTTTTGGGTCAGCCAGCCGCTGCACAGGGACTTGCTACTGTTCAGAGACTTGGCTCCTCCACAGCTGAGGCACAGACATCAACAATTACAAGACGCTGGCTAAGACACTTGTCATGGTTCACAGGGCTTAAGTGTGCCAGTAACTCAGTTTAGTTAAGCAGCTTTATGACCTTAAAGTGCAAGAATAAGTATGTGAAGTAGCCTACAAATACCGCTTTAAATTGTTTTAATGACTCAGCAATACTGGAGGCTTTGAGCTCACCAGGACTAGGCATTTCTGCAATTATGTGACCTCATTTCCAGAAAAAAGGGAAATGTGATTACCTCTGAAGTAAGCCGTATGAGCAGTAGTATGTGAGGAAGGAGATGCAGAAGAGAAAAGCTGGCAAAAGTCTAAGGCACCATGCTGTGAACAGACAAAACAGAAACAGTTTTAGCAATTTAGTTATCATTTTCTAATAACTTTTTAATATAAATCAAGAACAGTTAAGAGTTACAGGTCCTATATTCACAAAATAGATTCCTGTGAGCCACGTTATAACACGCTGTTACCTCCTCAGAAACATACCTGGATTTTTGTTTCGGTCACACGTGTCTGAGTAGCCCTTTATTATAAGCCTAAATCTCAGAATGGTCCACAATGTGATGTCATGAAGTGGTATTTATCTAGTTAATAGCTACCTTTTAACTTAAGTTCAATAAAGATTCCAGGGCTGAAATTACACAAATTATTCAAGTGAAAGTGTATGCATCGTAAAAACACAGTGGAGCACTTCCTGTAATACCACATGACTTCACAACATGGAACAGGCTGCATTCAGAGTGTACTCAGACGAACTCAGGGTAAATATGCAGGGTATGTGTGAATGAAATGTTTATAATGAACAACATATTATAACAAAGATCAGAAAATAGCCTAATATGGGTAAATTAAGGGTAATTATGGGTAAATTCCTGGTCTATACCATGTTACATTATAAAATCAACACATTAAAATTCATTATTTTATGTGGCAGTTGGGCTAACAGAGATGTGAACAGGGTTTAGAGGTTTGGCAACAACCAGTTATACCATAATATAACCATAATAACATAATAATATAAAAAAACATATAATTGTGACAGCTTTGTATAGGTAAATCAAGTCAATTTAATCTAGAGTCCTTGTTTTGGCTCATCCCAATGTAATATAAATATCTTACTAAATAGAGGCTTTACTTATCATTTCAAAAGTTTAATTCCAAAAGGCTGGTTATAAATTTGAGGAATTTTAAAATATATAAAACAACAAGAATGAGAGAAAATAAAGGATTTCACTGTTGTTTGGTAATGGTGTCAGTCATAATGATAATGAAAATCATAATGCAAACATTTGACTAAGTGACAAAAGACAAGCTGTAGGGCCTTCAGTGCTTTTACATTTTACTTCTTAACCCTCAACATTGACGTGAGAGAAATATTTCATTGGGAGCAAAACTTTAAGAGACATGAGGTTAATAAACAGTGGTAGTTAGTGGTCAAATGCAAATGTAATTCTGAGTGAAATCAGCACAGGCAAAAGAGCGACACACACAGTCCTCTTCAAAGGGAGGTGTTTTGTTTAGGTGCTGATCAAGGAACTGAAATTTTGACTTTGACACACATGATTTGTTTCGGTGACCATGGGCGGCAGCTGTTTAATTCAAAGTTGGCAAAGTTGAAAATAAAGCTTTATATCCCCAAATGGTTAAAAATCCACTAAAATGGATCTAGACATTAAATCATTTTGTGTTATGAATGTATGAAGTGAATTTAAAACAAAGCCATTTTTTATCTCTGTACACATAATGAATAACATACAACAAAACAAGCATCAAACTAATTCAAGCAAATTAAAGGATTCTCTGTAATTTGTGTGTGACCAAAATGGAAACCAGTAAAGGAATGAATCTCACATCACAAAGCCACAAAGATATTTAATAATATACTAAATGTCTTTTTACATGCAAGTTTATCTAATGATAATCATTATAAAACAATGTATACATGTGTACATTTATACAAAGTTATAATTTAACTCTTTGTCATTTAGAGCAGCCATAAAGCATGTCCACCTAGGCATTATTTAAATGTTTTGCATGCTATAGTGTCCTTTTTGGACTATTCAGTTATGTTGTATGCATAAACAGACAAAAAAATAATATATCATAGAAAAGACCATATTTCATATTTTAAATTATGAAAAAAAAAAAAAGAAAACTATACAACAGAAAATGCAGAAGTAGGCCATGGATGAGTGCTTTTTAAGATAAATATGTGCACTTTTACTAACAAAAACAATGATTTGATGTGCTTCTTCTCTTTAAGTTGTTAAAGATATATACAGAAAAGAGGGCACATATGTATATGGACAGAAAGGCTTAAGTCTTACTTTTAGCTGACTTCTGGGACATCTTCACATGCTCCTCTGTGCCGTCATGTCTCATGCCTACGGCCACCTGGGGTTAGCCTGGTTCTGTGTACAGAGAGACACAAAATGATACCATCTCCTTGACATTAAGGGAAACTACAAACAAAAAAAAAACAGCCATTGGTTTTGGTGAATCATAATGGACATTTCACTTTATCATCAGCTTGGTGTAAGGTGGAAAAAGGGGGCGGGGGGTACAGGAAATGGTGCTAGAAAGTGAATTGTGGCTAAAAGACTCTGGTGTTGCCAAAATTGCGAAATCTACAATAAGAAAAATACTTATTATTATAATAAAATTATACTTTTACCGTATAGTTTTTAAGAAAAATTTAGCTACTTTATTATTATCATTTATTACAGTTATGTGACTCATAAAAGTAACTTTAAACATATATGTGCCAAAAAATGCTTTTTTTTTTTTTTTGTAGTAGTAGCTGGGGGAAACAAGAGCACCCAGATGAAACCTACACAGGCACAGGAAGAACATGCAAAGTCCACATAAAGGCCCTAAAAAAGCACTAACCTCTGTGCCACAGTGTCTTCCATTTGAACTATGTTAAACTCCTAATGCCTAATCCCTATTGCTAAACTGCTGCATACAAAAATATGTCATAGTTCTGACAGAGTTTCAGGGCAAAAACATAGATATAGTATAGTATAGTATAGTATAGTATAGTATAGTATAGTATTAGGGGTGTAACAAACACAAAAATCACGGGTTGGTTTTGAGGTCACAGTTCGGTTCATTTTCGGTACAGTAAGGGAACAAAATGCAAAACCAGTAGCTTGTTTATTTCTGTTTTTATTTATTTATTTTATTTTCTGTTTTTATTAAACCAACTATTTATTTTAACATATTCAAATGGGAAAACAAAATAAATAGATAGATGCAAAGTACCGTTTGGTAATACTAATAAGTTTTACTCATATATAATTAAAATTGTTTAGACCTGATTTAGACCTGATTTAGACCTGGTTTAGACCTGGTTTAGACCTGGTTTAGACCTGGTTTAGACCTGGTTTAGACTTGGTTTAGACCAGCCATCCTTTCCTTTCCTTTAGACAATATCGCTGATGAATGAGACTCGCTCCAAACTAGCCGCACTCCCGCTAATTCAACGCGCTCAAACTCGACTATTTTGTACAGAAGCCTGATGGAACTGTGAGTCGGGGATGTAGTATTTGGTTAAAGAATATTAAAGAGCTGAGCCTCCGTGTAGCGGGGGAATGTAAACACACTAATTGTGCGAACTCACTCGTGCTCAGCCCTGCACCGAACCCCCCGTACCGAAACGGTTCGATACGATTACATGTACCGTTACACCCCTATATAATATATGTATAGTATAGTATAGTATAGTATAGTATAGTATAGTATAGTATAGTATAGTATAGTATAGTATAGTATAGTATAGTATAGTATAGTATAGTATAGTATAGTATAGTATAGTATAGTATAGTATAGTATAGTATAGTATAGTATAGTATAGTATAGTATAGTATAGTATAGTATAGTATAGTATAGTATAGTATAGTATAGTATAGTATAGTATAGTATAGTATAGTATAGTATAGTATAGTATAGTATAGTATAGTATAGTATAGTATTGTATCGTATCGTATCGTATAGTAGATATCTAAGTACATTCACCAACCTTAACCATTAGAATACAATATTAGGTAATAATGTTTGGGGTTTTTTAACATTTCAAATCAAATGTAAAAGGGTACTTCATGATAAATGTGCCAAGTAAAAAGATGGTGGAAGTGGGTTTGGAAAGAGCATTATAGGAAATAAGTAACAAACTGGAGGGGCACAGCTGAGGGTCTATTTTAAGGTGTGCATGTGTGTGCATGTAATGTGTTACATTGCTAGAGTAATGCAATACTGCTGTAAATCTATAATATAAATGGTATTACCCTAAGAACAGAGCAGTGAAGCAAGCAGAGGATGACTTCTTTTCAAACAACCAAATGTCTGTATTTGGAAAACACAATGTTGTGACATCATTTGATTTTATACTAAAGTGGGTGTTGTCTGATTAACTGGATTTCATGTTGTGCAACATCATTTCCTGAGTTATTTTGTTAGGTCAAACGGGTCCTAGTTCCTCCTCTGTATGTTTCTGTTAGTGTTAACTATCTTCAAACGTGTCTATTTTTTATTTAACTATAATTTAACCACTGAAGTCCCACTGGAACTCTCTTTCATAGTAATGGCCTTATAGGTGAACCTATTGTACACATAGAAGTAAACTACCCTGATACCTTCTACGCAGACACAAGGAGACCATGTAAAATGTTGACAAAATCTAGTGCATCATTACAAATGAAATCATTAACACCACTTTGATTGATATTATCAAACATACATATTTCTGCCTGTGTGTAATGGCCTTGTATTGTGTCAGTGTGAGAGTTGCTGTTTTTTTGCGGAAGAAATGCCAGGTTTACGCTAAAATATTATCTAATCTAACTTGTTCTGTGTGGACTTTCATCTACAGTATAGAAATGTTTACATATTACACACATTACAATTTGTTATCTTCAAATTCAAATAGGTCACTACATATGAAATACTAGTGTAAAGGGGTGGGTATTGACATCTATTGAACAATATTTGTTCAAGATAATAACTTACCCTTTGCGTCTTTCATTTTCAGTAAAGCGGTCCTTGTATATAAGATATTGCTTGTTCAGTTTTCTGTTTCCTGTAATAAAAATAATCAAACCTTCAGTACAGCTTTTGAAACAGAGTTGGTACAAAATAATTACACTCTATTCTGTAAAAAATCCTGCACATGCCCTCTTCTCGGTGAACATGACTAAGTGGAAAGTTTAACAGCTGGATGTAATGAAGCCCCCACACAGGAGGGGGCACACAATGTTCAGCATCTCCAGCCGCACCGCAGGCGACCCCACTAAAGAGCAACACAAAAGATGCCTGTGTACAGCACTGAGACAGACAGAAGGTTGGGAGTTAGATGGCTACAGAGCACAGCATGCCAAAGGGTACATCGGGCAAATAATGAAAACTAGCAGTTAGAGCCGTATACTGTACTGCAATTCTAAGAGGCAGATTACAAATCCAATTCATTTTCAATGAGTAATGTAAAGTTGCCTTCAAATTGTTTTTAATAGGTAGCTAAAGGTTCATTCTGAGAGCTCAGTTCACTCTGATTATTTAAAGCCACCTGTCAATCATTTTACACCATTTTGGTTCTATGACATTGGCTTATGAATGTTTTTTAACTTTTCTTAATGTGCATTAATGGTTATTAGATGCTACTCTGCTGTGTGGGAGCACTTTGCCCCAGGGAAAGTGTGGAAACAGAATTACCTTTTAAGGAATAAAAGATGATTGTCTGACATTAGTCTAATATCATGTCTGAACAGAGTTCACTGACAGAAGCTCGTCTCAAGCTGTGATTATTAAGGATGAATCAGTCTGTGACCATGACCAAACTGAAGAATCTTATAACTAGTGATTTTGAATCTGGAATTCAAATACTGATACAATACTACTTTTGTGCATTTAGAATGTGTACAAATTCATCAGATCTGCAGATGTAGACAGGGTTATGACAGTAAGGGCTTTAGATGTGAAATCTATTAAAATATAGGCTATAAATGATTTTACCCTAATAAGTTTAACAAGTTTGACATGTTTATCAAATCTTATAGTCCATTGTTTAATGTGCCTTGAATATATCCTCTGCTCCTATTTGAATACTTCCATCGTTGAGTCTAAATATTCTCCATATTGGACTGTGACCAATATGCTGGAGAACAAACTATAAAAAACAATAGAATGTCAAAATATAGAGTCATAAGTACTTCAATACTTGTAGCTAAACTGATATTGATCATGTGTAAACAGCATGTGTGATTAATAAACCTCTTCTCACCACACACAACTCCGTGTTCACACTCTATTAGATTTACTGTCTGTAAAGTACATGGACATAAATATGACCTTCACACGTAAATCTCTCCTACCTTCAATTTAATTTCTCTTCACCACAGTTATGCTCTCTGAAGAAAATCACATGTTTGTTCTACTTAAGAGGAAAATCACCTCTAAAACACATAATCTGGAAATATAATCCAGTCATAGGAGCTAAATCTGCCACCCATTCATGACATTTTGACCGGCTGCACAAAAGATTAAAGAGGCTGAAAGCATTTGGACAGCACTAGAAAATATAGCCCAAAACACAGACATCTTCTCAGTACAAACTAAATAGAACTGTGAGAAATGTCAATTTAATATTAACTGTACACCGGAAATATTTTACTGTTACAAGCATATTTGTTCTGCCACTTTTAATTCAATTTTTAGTAAATTTACAGGTAAGATCTTGTCCTATGTCATGTCATCAAGTCCATGGAAGTTCAATCATATAGTCCCGTTTAAGTCTTTAGTATTATCTTTGGTAGAAATTATATACCACTATCTAATTTTGCAGTCTTCCCTCTTATGTTTTGCGATCACATGCAAGAGGAAAGAGACAATTAGACAAACTCTACCATGAAACCACTATGTTTATGTAGCTAATCTGCAGTGTTTAATGTCAGTTTAATCCCACAAACGCATAGCACTACCATGTACACTATTATGTCTCTCTGGCTCTGGGTCCTGGGAGTCAGTCTGGTCCTAATTAGTTTCATGGAGGAAGTTGTACAATGGCACATGCTGATGGTTTCCAGTTGGTCCTCTCCTTGAAGGCTCTTCCCATGCAAACAAACTGTTTAAAGATGCACATTTTGTACAGCTTTGCATGGAAGGGCAGGCGAATGATAACGGGGAGTCCACTACAGATGGGGTGGACTGTCCGCTGTGCAGTAAAAGCAGGTAAGTTGGCATTCTTAAATAATATAAGAAATAATAAGAAAACATTGCATCTATGGCATTAAGTGAAAAATAAAATGACAGTATAAAAAGTTTGCTGTGTGTGGGAAAATTCACTATGATGACAAATGTTTAAAAATAAAATAAAAAATAAAAAAGGTACCATACAGGTTTACTATAATATGTTTAAGCCTGTAAACTACTACTGCATAGGCATAAGTTTTCTAAAACTCAGTCTGGGTTAATAGAGAAGGACTTTTGCAAGAACACCCCATCACGGATATGACACACCAAATGGCTGTTTAGTCAACTTCACATGTGCTGCTGTCCAAAGGTACTGTTTTTATAGTCTACTCTAAAATATCTGATTTAGGGGTTAGGTATCAATTTAATCAGAGTCAGTTTTCATGTTCATGTAGCATACCCATCATTGGCACTCAGCAAATACCAATCTTTAGGTTACAGACTCTATTGACAGCTCAAGGCGCTGCCATTTAGATAAGATTTTGGTTGACTGTCTGTAATTCCTCTGTTGTTGTACATGTTTTTATTGTGCTCTGTAAAGCAGAGCAGCTGTGATTTTTCTTTTAATCTATGAAAGGTGCTCATAAATAAAGTCTTTCTTACTTACAGTGTGCATAACTAACTCATATTCATTAATCATATACATTACAATTCTAAAATGCATATAAACAGTAAACAAGTTGAAAATAATTTCTACTAGGCCTCAATAATTGGTCACAATAAATAGATTTCCTATGCCGGCTATAATTTATTTTATTTATTTATTTTTTTTTTAGACTTACCAGCAGTTTTGTTCGGCTGATGAGCTTTAATCCATGAAGCAAGCCCGCTGCACTCTAGTGATGTTGCAACCAAGTTCACGTTGCTTCAGGAGACGTTCACAGCTTGAGCACGGCGAGCTTGCGTGAGGCGCGTCCACACAGCTTCACTGTGAACAGATGCACAAAGCACTACGCCATGGTAACGCTGCGTCCAAGCAATAAGTTCTCCTGAGGTGCATTACCCGTGTAGATTAGTGACTGTAGTGATGGCACGAGTCCTGCTGATCTCACTCTTGATACAGCGCGTTCTCTTCTTCCAACAAAGGCACGCATGCGCACGTTTTACGCTCAAGAGGGGAATGTCTCAAACAGAAGGCAAGCCAAAACTTGCTGTGCCATCAATTGTAATCAGAACATGCCCGGTCATCATCATCATAGCCCCAACAATATGAGAAAAATTATGTTTATTTGGATACGTGTATGTTGCAGACTGTTCTCGCTAATATTTTAAGAGCCTTTAAATCTTCTGCTTAGTTTGAATTGAAACAGATGGTGTCTGCCTGGATGGACTAGTTTATTTCACACAGATAAAGACCCAACTAACAATCCATTTGCAGAGTGTTGGTGGTCCAGGCAGCTTGCTGACATAAGAGGTCTGCTTCGGGACTTTCCACTCATCTCCATATACATTGTTATTGTACAACCTTTGCTACTAAGAGTCATTTCATATATGTCATACACTATGTGTCACAAAGAAAGGGTCTTGCTTTCAAAATACGATGGGCTAGAGCGAGCCAGAGAGAGTTGAAAGTTGCTTCTCAAATTGTAAATAATAAATAGTAAATAAGCCTATAACTGCGCGTATTTCCACATAACCTGGCAATGATCTTGTATCACATACATAGGCCTAAATATAGTCAAGGGAAGTAAAATAGACACATGTACAGTGTTTCGTTGACAATAGGATAAGAGAAAGGCGACATCTAGTGGTAATTAGTGAACTATGCAGTCAAATAAAGATGAGGTAAATGGTACATACAATGTAGTGTACAGTGACGGCCTGTGTAAAGCATCCACCATATTTTTATTCAAAGTATGTTGTATGTTGTCATGGTACAGAGTTCTCGCTGTTGAAGTTAATCACCTTCTCATTTTGTACCAAGTCTTTCAGGTCTAAAGAAGAAAGATATGTCACACAAGTTTCATGCACAGTTGAATACCAGTAGGCCTACATAACAAACAAACTCTGCATGTTTCACTTACACTGAAGCACAGTCCTGTTGACTAGTGCATAGCAGCGGTCTGTGTTTCTGCTGACGTCACTGTAAGAGTAGACCTTGAGCTCTGGTGGAAACTCAGTGTGCAGTAAGTTTTTCACCAGGGGGATCATACGGTTTGACATTGGTCCATCTGCTAGCACTTGGTGCATGACATAAGTGCACCATTCATCCTTTAAGAAGTGCTTTGTGATGAGCAGAACCTTGATGTGGCTGCTCTGGACAGCCTGACACAGCTCAGAGGGTATGGCTGCTCCAGGACAAGAGTCTCTGTGAGATAAAAAACACCTCAGGTTACGAGGAGGCGCCTCTAGGAAAGATACCAGGCGCTCCGCCTCCTCAGTATCAGTGAGCTCGCTGCTGTGGCACACAAATACATCATACTGGCGTGTCCATCGGACTGCAGAGTTCAGGAGGGACTGGTGCTGACAGCTGGCTACTCTTGAAGGGGAGACAGTCTGTGAGGGTGAAGATGTGGCATTCGTCACTTTTGCTTCTTTTCCAGACAAAGGAGATTTTGATTTAAAAAGACTTTGAAACCATCCTGAAACATAGATAAAAAAAAACAAGTTCAGTTTCAGTTCTATGTACAAACACAATAGTTATTATACTGAGCTATGTATACAATAAACAGACCTTGTATGACTTTTTACAAAATATGTGCCATTCCAGTGTCTTCAGTCAATATTATGTTCAGAATTAGAATTAGTTTAATATAGGCCTAATATAAATCCTTACACTGCCTGAGTCCATCTGTAAGAGAGACATAAAAATAGGCAAACGTGCGTGCTATAATTTGGTCCTACATTGAAATTGCCGCAATTTGTAAAGCAGAGGACTCAGTCAGTTGGCACTTCCTCCAAATTCTGCTGCTGTATTTTCATTATTCTAGCTGCGTATCATCTTCACTCACACTGCACTTCAGAATGTCTTATTCATGTAAGCTATGTTATGCACACAAACCATAGACTGTATATTTCAGTCTTTGATACCCACCAAAACAACTGTGGCACTGCCGCCAACAGCAGCAAGGAAAGGAACACTTTTGCCTCTTCACGTTTTTACGTCTTTGGACAGACTAATTGCTTTCCAAAGCTGAGCTTAAATTTAGGAAACATGCTCTGAATAACTTGAGTACTTATAAAACTGTGACACCTGTAGGTTTTACATAAAACCTTCGTCTGTAGGCTGTATTATTGCACTTATGGAAATACACTTTGTTGTTCTACTTGTGGTTGTTATAAAGCAAATTATAGCACACATGTATGCCTATTTTTAGGTCTCTCTAACAGAAGGACTCGGGCAGAGTAAAGGACCTGTATGTGTCCAAAATATACTTATATTAGGCCTACATTGAAATTATTCTACCCTCTAACATAATATTGGTTGAAAACCTAATCCACTACAATGGCATGTTTTTTGTAAAAAGCATAATTTACCAAATAAAGTTTGCTGAACAGATTTAAAAAAAAATTAAAAAAATTAAAAAAAAAAGACTGACTAAAATTTTGACAGAAGCTACAGAATAATCAAGCAACAAGATAATTGCACTCACCATACATATTCTGAACTTCATTGTTGTGTCTCTTTATGACATTATCAGACAGAAAACAGGTTTATCTTCTGAGCTTTTTGGTGCTGCTTCATTTCAGTCAAGAGCTGTAGGCTTGGAACACCCTGAACAGAAAGGATCTTCAATGCAAAGCATAAAATGCTTGTCTGGTTATGTCATGTGACCTAATCAGAAAAAGGAAGTCTCTAACGGCCAAAGAAATTTCAGTCAAGTGGAAATAAATGCATTTTCATATCCTCCTTTTACCGTACATGTGCAAAACATAATTAATAATCAAAAAGGCTATGCTTTTCCAGTTGAAGAGGCCGTAAGGAAGAAAAATGGCTACAAAAAGCCTTGTCAGTCTCTTTTTAGAATTAATAAATAGACCAACAAAGTAAATAAATACAATAATTACAAAACTACTACAAAATTAAATTCCGTTAATTGTACAACTGTACTTCTTCGTCTTGGTGCATAAAACGCCTCCCCGTCTGTATAATAGGAATGATAATAATAAAAGATACTACAACCATAGATCCATGCGGCAGTGCTGTACACTTGTAGGGTCATGTAACTATTAAAATAACTCAAGAAAATAATAATAATAATCAAATAAAATTGCTGTAGGTACCACCCATGGATGTATTATATTAAGGTGCCGCCTTATTTACATTCATATGCGCATGCGGAGAAGTACCCGGAAACACGCATCCACTTCCGGTTTTCCTTCTGACGTGTCTCAAACTGTTCTTGCACTATTTGTGTGTATCTGTTATAGTGAGGATTATTCTGTTCTTCAGTTTTTGGTATGATTTATTTTTTATTTCTGTAGCATTATTTGTGGTGTTGTCATATTTTAAAACCGTTACATTTCCCTGTGTGCTCTTTTTAAACCTCATCTAGTAAGGTTCGTGAACAGAAGATGCTCGACTTCTTCACCATCTTTAGCAAAGGGGGGATAGTGCTATGGTGTTTCCAGGGAGCAGGAGTCACTGGATCCTTTACTGGACCCGTGAATGCTCTCATCCGCTCCGTTATTCTCCAGGTAAAAAAAAATGTATATTACAAATCTGGCATGTAAACAACCCCACGACCATGAGCTAATTGCTAAAGCTAAGCTAAAAATCTTATTGCGCAAGGGCTCACTATCCTATTTCAGCGTTATATACAGATTAATTTAACTTTAGCTGAGACCTGCGATCTTACACACTCTCTCAAGAATAAACTACTTCAGGCCATGCACTTAAATTGCTTGGGGTTTTTGTTTGTTTGTTTGTTCTTGGCCCTGAAGCATGTCATAACGAGCAAATTACTTACTGAACTCTTTTTGTATAATAAATTATATTGTAAAAGGAACTTTTTAATGTGTTTAATTATTTCATAAAGCATAAAAAGGCATAAACAGTGTCACAACGTTAGACAAGCAAGAAATGAATGAAAATGTGTAGAAAGAAGAGTAATGTTATCTGCCCCCCCTTTTTTCCAGACAATACATTCATACTGATCGTTATAATTATAATATTAATATT
>KN497599.1:5738-17483 GCA_000787155.1 Scartelaos histophorus | reverse complement strand
CATAATCCGCTTAATTGACAAGTTTTTTTTGTTTTGTTTTTTTTTTGTTTTTTTTTTGTTTTTTGGAAATGGTACATATTACTGAAGTTGATTTTAACAGTAGTAAATAATAATAATAAATAAAGTAATTGTAATGAATTTATTGTTTTATAGTAGTCGTAATGCAACAACTTTACAACATTCTTTACAACCTACTCTGTACTCATTGAAATTGAAGGATGTTACTAATCATTTAGAAGCAGGGGACTAAGGTTTTTTTCTTTTTTGTAGTATTTACTTATTTTCCTTATTAATGACGTTGCCTCTGTCTCTGTCTCTGTCTCTGAATGATGTTTTCTATCTGTGTTGATCAATGAAATGACTCGCCACTAAAGGACCATATGGCTCAGAGTTTGGGTCTGTGTGAGTAATCTTGTGCGCAGTAGCTGAGGGTCATAACATGTCCATTGTTTTGGATGAAAGTGGTCACTGTGACATTATTGTAACGCACTCACAGACACATTACAGAGATGGACGGGCTCCTAGTGTCCCGGGAGCTCTCAAGGACCACCCACTACGTTTGGTAACCTTTGTCATCCCCAAATCACACTTTCTGTAATACTTAAGTTTGGTAATGAGTTATTATAAACCCAAAAAACACCATTTTAAGACTTAGTAAGTTTAGGTGACCTTTACAAGAGTCACGAGTTTGTAAGTTTTACGCAGCTTAGCAGATATGACGCACGTTTCACAAGCAGCAGGAAACGAACGCTTGGGCGCCCTCTACTGTAAAGTAAAGGTAGTTAACATAGGATTAACATACAATACTTATATTTCTTACTGTAATGATGAAATTAAATAAAAAATAAAGTTATTTTAATAATAGTAATAGAAAAAAGGGTATTTTAGTTTACTTCCAAACTTGAGGTAAACAGGCTATCACTAGTATAACACATGCACATGCAAGTGCTTAAATTAATGCATATAAGACAAGCACAAAGCATATTGAAGACACGCAGAGTTCAATTATTTGAAATAAAGTGGTTAAAATAGAGAGTGTCAAGTGGACAGTAAAAAGTATGACTTCACAGGAGCCACACAAGCTTGAACTTGCCCCATTCAAACGGCCTGTTCCTCTTCTCAGGCCTCTCATTCTTGTCCTTTCTTGTTGGGTTTCTGGGTGTTGTGCTACTTTGGGCTTATGTCATTAAGCTCACTGTTGTGGGACATAATAATGACTTAAGGTTAGAGGTAGGCCCGGCTGGACTGTGTAACATGCCCGACAGTCTAAATGTATTTCATGGAATATGAAAATAAAATCCTTATCAAGAAGATTATGTACAATTGTGCACACATAGAGCTGTGACATAACCAAGAAGAATACAATGACACTCTGGATAAAACTATTTAAAAATCAATTCTGGAGGCTGTTTAAGCTGTCTAGAGGCTTTTAAGAATCTTTCCTGAAATTGAAGAGTGTGATTGCAGAAAAAAATAAATAATTGGTTTTGGACAAAGGCATTTGATAACTTAACATTTTGACCAGTAGCAATATCATTTGAATACCATTTATTATAGGTTTTTAAAAATATTAACAGCAAGTTGAGAGGCTAAGCTGTGCGGTGATACATACTGAAGAAACCTGTAGTTAAACAAACTTGTACTTAAACAATAGCTTTGATCACTGCTAAGGCCTGACTCTTCAAATATGTTTCCTTCACCTTTCTGAGGCAAGTCCCAGCAGGAGAATCAAAGGGCAGAGTCAGACATGTCCCATATGGAGGGGCCTCACCCCAACAAACTCTACACCTCTGTCCCACCCAGAGCTTTTAAGAAGCTTGGAGAGGTTAACCTGGTTGTGAAATGCTTTGTTATAATCCCGTTTACACATACAGTATTCATTTGATTAGTCATCATAATACATAATGCTAATATCATAATACTACAGTATACTGATGCAGCAGATTCTCTCATTTTATTTACAATGATATATTTATGCATTTTTTATTTTTTTTTACATATAGTAGGTAAAAGAATGCTCTACCAAACATCACACATACTGATACAACTGTAAGGAGGCCAATACATTTTCACACAAAAAACCCCCAATAAAACATAACTACCAAAAGGCAATGCGTGTGTCAATAGAGTGGCTAGAAAAAAAAAATAAAGTCATAATGTAATTCTGCACTAACCTGTCCTGGACCACCATTATAACCCAACACATGCATGTTTAACTGAGAGATCTAGTGAAGTACTACAGGGAAGTCACACTCTCTTCTGATATTCAGACTGATATGCAGCAGCTTGGAGCTTTTGAGGACTTGTGGCATTGAGGTCTGTCTGAAAAGGTAAATACAAGACATAATTGGTTAAATCTAACATGCAACATTGCAACACTTTAAGAGAGTCATTTTTACACTCCAGTAATTGTTTAAGGTTGTTAATACAATGCTAAAATTATTGTGAATAGTTAAGATAACCCTTTACACCCTTTACACTTACATATGGATTTCGAAAGCCAATAAAACCATGACCTCCAGGATGTTGTTCCTGCACATCTACAAATATGAATATATTAATAATAACAATACCCAGAAGCTCTTAACCAGATATACACTGAACAAGTGTGTGCTCACAGTGCAGCCGGTGGTTCAGTCTGTCCAGGGACTGGAGGATTCTTTCTTCTTCCATTGAAATGGTGGTGATTCTTGGTTGGTGTCTTTGGAGCAGTGCTTCATGCCTCTGTGGGTCTTTAGTGTCCACCCAACTCTGCTGACCATCCATCTGAATTTCATCTTTACTCAAGAGACCAGAGCGGAGTGAGTCTGAGGACAGAAAACTGTATGACTTGTACATTTTCACATGGTTTAGAAAAAAAGAAGACTGCCATACCTCCATCAGAAAAGGCAGGAGCAAAAGAAAACTGTTTACCAAAATCAGGTGTCTGATTGGTCGGCTAAAAAAAACACAAAACAATTACATATATATGTTCTACTTGAATACAAAAAGTGTGGAAACATATATTTTCACCAGTGAGCAAAAACTGTATTTTCAAAAGTGCAAACCATTGCACTGATCAGTGTTGCTTTGTACAGGGCATCCTCCTGCATGTACCTGAGTGGTGTACGACAGCTTTCTTATTCCCAAAGTTGCTGAATTTATACGTTCGCTGTGTGCACTGTCCACGACCTGCTGCCTCAGAGCTGTTTGTGCTGAAAAACAAAAATGTAAGTAAATAATACAATGATAATTAAATGGGAGTGATGAGAACAACTATTTACTGTGTTATTTAATTCTATATACAACTAATATACTGTATATTGCAAACTTGACATATGGTGGTGTAATGCCTTTTTTCTATTGTATTTTGCCTTAACAAGTCTATAGTGCATCTTTTTAACAACAAACTGGTGCATGTTTAAAGTTTTCCAGAAAAGTTGGATTCTGCAAAAATAAGAAAATAATAAGTGTTAAATTTATTCTGTAGCTTAACCTATTTCTTCCTGGTCATGTCAGATGAGCTCCTTCTAGTTTTTGTGTAACTCTCTTCTTAAATATGTGATTTTCCATGTCACAGTTGACATTGGATTGAATTACAGCATTCAACTTTCAATTTTTATCTTTTTTAGATAAAAAATTCCCAAACTGTCTTGTTGTGGCTTTGAATTGATATTGCATTATGAGGCCAAATAAAAGCAGTCAAAATATACATTACCGTCTTTAGCTGCCAGGGCAGTGCGGACTCCCAACCAGAGCTCTGAGATCTGCTCCTCTGTGGGGGTGCACTTTAAAAAAGAGCCTTTTTCAGTGTGTCCCATCCCTGCTCTTGTGTCATGATGATTGGACCGGGGCTTGGATTTGGTGTTGCTTTCTGCGTTTGTACATGTATACGACGGTGGATGAGGCATGAACAATAAACCGTGATCTGTCCTGTATTCATTTGTATGCACTGGATAACATGTCTCTGGACCTTCCCGTTGTAAGCAATGTTCTTCTGTTGGTCTGCTGACTTTAGTATGATCGGTGCCATATGGAGCAGCGGTGGCCGGCCCCTTCTGCTCTTCTACCGCGTCTGTCCGGGGAGGAGGCGGGCGAGGCATCACCAGTCTCCCATGGGCCCTGGCAATCTGACTCACCTCTGTGGCAGACTGGGGTCGTATGTGAATGCCCTTTCTGGTCCTTGAAGAAACAGGAGCCGCTTCGGTGCGCTCTCTCATACTGGCTTTAAGGCTGCTGCTCTTGTTGTTCCTCTGCTGCACCTTGACCTCATCTACATGTTGTTGAGGCAGGCTGACTTGGACCCCAACATCTGCCCATGCGTGCCGTGTAAAGTGATAACCATTGGGGACTGCGTGGGTCACACTAGGTCCCGCCTTGATGGCCCCTAAGACAGTGGTCATGCTAAGTTGGTGGTCCTCTAAATTGTTTTTGGAATGCAACAGACTGGAAGACTTGCTGCGTATTTGTTTAATGGTGTTCTGCCCTTTGTCTTCACTGTCCACATGCACCTCGTCAAACCAGCGCAATTTCTTTTTGACAGCGGTGTTGTTTTCCAAGTCCTTGTTCTTGGCTCTGGTCAGTTCGACGCTATCCCGGATTGCTAAAGCTACTTGCTTTGTAAGGGTCAGCTGCTGTCCAGAGCTGCACACACAAGCAGCATCCCCTGACATATATTTGGATTGCTTTTTTAAGATTCCTTTGATAAACTGGACCCCACATATTCTCTGAGAGGTTTCTGAAGACACTGGTGACAATAGCTCCTCCTTTTCACAACATTTGAGGCACTTAAAAGAATTGGGCTGATTTGTGTTAAGGCATGTATGGTGAATCAACTCTGTGTTAATTTTTTTCTTCTCGGCTTTGTCATCTGCATCTGAAGTCTTGTTGAGGTTGTTTATGGTGGCACTCAACTCTTTCCGGGAGGAGACACAGAGGTTGTCCTTTCCCGCTTGCTCAAGAGCTCCCTCTTGACAAGTGTAATCCATTGTGCAATTATTTAAAACAACATTTGGCTTGGAAGCCCCAAATAAATAGCCCGTGCTGTTGCCATTTTTGGTAGGCAAAAGGATTTCTGTAGCGGGTGGATGTTTGACTTGTCTGTCATCAGTGGCCTTGGGTTGTCTCAGGTCCAGCGCTGAGTCTTGTTTGAGTGAGGGCTTGTCAGGTTCTGTGTTAGTGCTGGGGGTGCTGGTTAAAACAATAAGAGAGTCATTAGTGCTATTTTTAGTAGACCTAACGCTACAATGATCAGTGCTGTCAACTTTCAATGCTTTCTCATTTTTTGCTATCCCCCATGAACAGTTACTAACACCATTCTTATTTTTCAGCAGTTCATAATCAATTTGCTTTTTCAGTTTTAGTTCATGTAGTTTTCTTGATTGGGTCAGTGTATCACCCATTAGTGTTTCGGTTGGATAGGCTGGCTGTTGAAAGTGCTTCTTGAAGTCCAAAAGGCACTTGTCTGTGTCAAGTAAAAAGGCTGGAGACAAAGAGTGAAGATATTTAGTCCCGTTCTTTGGTTCCTCATAATCCAGGCTGTCCTTACTGGAGATGCTCTCAGAATTAATGCAGTCAGAAAGGGAGTCCTCCTGAAATACAAAAGGTATGGAGAGAAATTTAAAATCCTAAAATAAAAAGGCAAATGTGCATTGTCATGTAAGTGAGAATTTATGTTACTGCTCAGGGCCTTGAATACAAGCTAAGAACACAAGGTTTTGTTAAAAGACACACTGCTGCCCTCTAGTGGTTGATTTCATAAATGTATGCCAAGTGGGAATTTTGTTACATAGAGCAAGCAATTATTCTCTTAAAAAATAAGAATGTATTCGTAATTACTAATAATGAGCTAAAAATTGTGTCCAATGAAGGGCTGCATTTAAAAGCCTTTCTAATGTTATCAGAAGTATTCAATGGAATTTTGTAATTACAATTCCTTCAAATGTCAGTGCAGGTACAAGTAGTCTATCTGCGTAGATTTCATATTTTCATTTCAAGGACTAAGGACTTTTATGGTAAAGTATTTTAACTGATAACAGGTCTGAAATGTTGGAAACATATATGGAAAATCTTATACTGACCACTTTACAAGGTCTCATATTGCTCAACTATAGCCCTGCTGATCTAATGTTAGAATTTCTTACTTAATGTGCATGCAAAAAAAACCCAACAAAACAAAACAAACAAACAAAAAACAAATAAATGGACAATGACAGCTTTTCTTTTTGTTACCATCTTCTAGATATTTTAGCTATGACAATAACGTGCAGTTGGTTTCATCAAGAAGGCATGGAATTATATATTGATAGTTTGGGCTTTTGAAAATATTACTATACTAAGTATAAACTGCCTGAAATCCTTTTTTCAAATGGCACTTATCTGTTTTTGCAAATAAAATGATTTAGCATACCCGTGCACTGCTTTCATTTGGTTTCTCCTGGATTTGATGGATGTCTGGATGATTTCTAAGTGAAATAAAACGTCTTTCCTGAAGCAGTTTGGTGTAGGCCTCCACAGCAGACAGGGCATGCTGGGGCGAGGATTTCCCCCTTGAGGTTGTTTTGGGAGATGGAGTGTGATTTCTACAAAAGAGAGCCCAAGACAAGTTCAATCATTGTAGTATGAATAAAAAGCTAGTCAAGTCAAGTCTGTAGTTGTTTACCTGCTTATGGACGCAAAAGAGGACTGGCGGTTATCAGAACGTAAGCTTCCTTGGATGTGGTTAAGTGCATGTTCTAGAGTTGGGACATTCTTTTTACTAGCTAGAATACACAAGGACAACATCAAGAACACATTTAGAAATTAGTTACAGCCAGTGTTACCCTGCTAAAATGGTTTTGATTTGGAGACTAAGGAAAAGGCTCAGTACTTGATACCAACTTTGATACACAGTGATGAAAAACCCCACACTAGAACATAATAGAATGTAATTTTCAGCATAAAATAATAATGCTTTACCATGTACTTCTATACCGCCGGTGTTGATAAAGTTCAAGATTACTTTGAAACTGTTCAGTATTGACAGACTTGATCATCTGTTTTCAGTATTGGTTTGAATCAATTAGTTTCTGATTTTTGAACTTTTGACCACCCTAGTTACAGCATATTATGAACCTTGTCTGCGCCTTTGAGAGGGAGGTAGATGTGCTCTTTGAAAGCGCTCTGTAGCCTCTTGTACTTTCTGTCTTCGCTGTTGTAGTGCATTTTCTCTGATACGCTGCTCATGGACATCCCATTGTTTCCGTCTCTCCTCCAAAGCCCTGAGTCAAAAACACAAGCACCCAGAAAATACTTTAACTGATTCAATTTTGCTCATTTGAAACACGAGACAGTTCCTAGAGATACTTTTGAAACACTCATTAATAAATTACAGGTAGCAGCCACGGACATAGATGAGCGAGGAAGATAATATTATCTCACAGGGTCATGAACAAGCACTCTCGCACTGGGTTTCAAGTGTGCAGGTGTCTAGCCAAGGGCCAATATTACTTAAAGGTCCAATATCACCTGTGAGGTTTAAGCCATGTTAGAATGTTGCTACATCTTCAAAAACATACCCAGAGTTGTATTTTAATAAATTTAAATATGATAAATAATATGTTAAATCAATTTTACATGGTTGAGTAACCCTTTAGTAACACTTTATAACCCGATTTACTTATACAGGAATGTTGTTACATCTTCAAAAACATACCCGGACTTGTATTTTAATAAAGGATTAACATGGCTGAGTAACCGTTTATAACCCGATTTACTTATACAAAATTCAAAATGGTGTCATGAAATGGTCATTTTGAAGTTAACAGCAAACGTTTACCTTTTATTCTGAACAGATTGAAAATTCCAGGGCTGAAATTATCCAGATGATTCTACTGAAGGTGTATGGAGTTTAAACACAGTGGAGCACTTCCTGTATCACCTCATGACATTATAAGGCAAGGAGGAACAGAGAGTTTTCTCTTTGAGAGAACTGAGAACTTAGTCTAATATGTATAACTACAAGTTCAACATAACTTAACATTCAAATGAATTTCAGTGAACCTTAAATATTAAAATTCACAACAGATGGCATTCAATGTTAAATCTTAAATCAAATTAATGAATTAATTAAGAATAATGCAAGAGGTTTTGAGAAAGACTGCCACTCTCAAAAGTAGCAGATGTGTGTATATTTTCCACAGCACATTCAGTGTAATTCCAGTCATATTCAGCATGAGCCTTGCAGCCCTGCACATACCAGCCCGTGTATCTGCTGTGGCCTCCAGTTACCTTGAGCAGATCTATTTCCAGGTCTAGACCGCAATCCTGTCAAGCCCTGCTCTGCCTCTCAAAGGTGTTAAACCAGGACAGGATCATAAACTGTCTGGTTGCCCATTTGCTAAAGAATTGCGAGATTCAGATGTGTGCATTGTCATGGATAATGGCAAAGACCTGTAAAGGAATAAAATAAAACAAAAATGAAAACACTGACTTCCTGCGCCGTTGGGTTTCCAGGAAGAACTTGCGCGCCCTCGCTCTGCACAACTTCTGCTCTTCAGCCAAAACCTCTTTCTCCTTCTCCAGGTTCCCATTGATTAATCTGGAATTTCTGTGGGAAAACATGCTAAAGAAAATGTCCTCAAATGAACTTGATACACTGGTCCCAACTATACCGAATATAAGTTATATTTTTTATACATTTCAAAATGGTTACGAGGGACATTATTAATGAAACGGTAACAACTTTTGCATCTATGCGTAATGGAGGATACGAGTAGAAAAAGTTGTCATCCAGAGCTTGCATCCTTCAGAGCCACAGGTAACACATCGGATAACGGTATGCTAGTTATTTTTAGCTTTAACTTGCTTCTTTAGCCAGCTTCAGACAACATTGTGCTGTTAGTTTGTCATTTTCGGGTCGCTGATGATTACACGCCTTTTCATTCGACATCAGTCCCCGCGTTAGAGAAGTTTAGCACCGTAGAAAGTATAAAAATATAAAGTGTTCACAGTCTGACCGGGTCCGCTCTGTGTACAGTGCTCCGTGTTAGCAACCATCGACGCACTTCCTTGACAACGGCGATGAGCTGTGATCCCCGCCATGACCAGCAGAGTGCGCCCATAACACCCGAGTGGCGCCTCAAACGTGCTAAAGGCAGACAGAGAAAAGGCAATAGTGGAAGGCTCATGGACGCCTGCAGGCTGCATGTGAGTCCTGTTCACTGCAGCAACAACAGCTACAGCCAGTGCATCTTAGAGGTAACACTATGTAACTGTAATGCTGGATACATCACCTGCCCTTCTCCATGGAGATGAACATTGCCTGGAATTTGCCACTGTATGGCATTTATTCAGTTACAGAAACATATCCTTATTTATTTTATTATTTTTTTTCAAAGC
The DNA here is from genome assembly GCA_000787155.1 of Scartelaos histophorus. Lineage (NCBI taxonomy): Eukaryota > Metazoa > Chordata > Actinopteri > Gobiiformes > Gobiidae > Scartelaos > Scartelaos histophorus. The sequence continues at coordinate 8,126 of KN497599.1, read as the reverse complement.
AAGATGGCTGCCTATACACAGATCGGACCGGTAACTTGGGCTGCTTCTAGGAAATACGTCAGTTTAATGCCATACTGTGAAACATTCCAGTCTTTATGTAGACTAGCAGGGCAGACCCCCCACCAGAGAAATACACTGTTACATTTACAAATAGCCACACAAAAACCTTAAAATAAATTGTTATTATATTAAAAGATTATGGCTAGTGTAATTCCCATGCATTGGTCGACATAATCTCAAAGACAATGTTTAGTCTTTTTCAACACTTACCCTTGATCCAAATAGTAATTTGTCTAGTGGATTAACACTCAAAGTGTGTATGCTCTGATTCACTATCACATTTGATGGCACGGTGAGTTAAGAGGATTTGGTAAATGTGCTTTTTTTAGATTGCTTGTCCACCCATCCATACCACATTAAATAACCTACTGTGTGGTTTGGTGGACTACAAATGTCACTGTCTAAATACAATTTTCATATAGAACAATATAATTTGGCCTCTGTACTTAAATATTACAGGGAGATGATCTGTTTCCTCCATCCAGGTTACAACTATTCCTGATGATGGCTCTACAGGCCACGCCTCACCCACCGGGTGTGCTCCATCTGCCTCTAGAGCTGAGTGAGACTCACACAGGTGTGTTGCTCAGGGACACGCGTGGACATGGGCTTTTGGCCAACAGCCAGGTGCCAGAAGGTGAGCCTCATCACCCCTTTTTAAGACCCATACCCACGATTCATTTGTGTAATGCTAATGCTTATCAATGCATAGTGTCATTTTTGTTAACATCCTTTTGCCTTTGTAGCACGACCATCAGATGAAATCACCCTGGAGACAGAAAATCATACACAAAGTCAGTTAAGGTACCATGATGTCAAATGTGACCATATAGAAAAGGTACTGAGGAAATAGATAAGTTGAGTGCAATTTGGTACTCCAACACTCTAAAGGGTTTAAAGCTCGTTTAAAACTGAGGAGGAGGGGTTGTCATTTTCTATGGTAAGATTTATATTTAAACTGATTCAATTTTTGAGCTGGTTTATGGTCAATATCTGTAATTATTTGGTCAGTCCATATGAAACAAAAGTGCATCGATATATAAATATATGCGCATTACAATATCCCTCTCAGCATTTTTATTAGATCTAGTCACTCTTCATATTGTCCCTTGACAACATAGTTACATTGACAAATGCATCTTGAATCTTTAATTGAACAATATAACAATGGTGACTTTAGAGATTACAGCTTCTGTTATTTAAGGCTTTAGGGAAAATCCTGTTAGGCTAATAAGGACAGAAGGATGGAAGTACACTTTCTTAGTGCACAATGAAAACTAGTTTGGGCTATTATTCCTTAATGCTATTTAAGCTTTAGAGCACACAGTTGTTGTAATTACTTTATCTATTCCCAATGTATTGACATACAATATTGACTATATTTTAGTATGTGTTGGGGAGTGGCAGAGTGGGTTGCTTCAGTTTGACATGGAGCAGATGATGAGGCTGTGGGTGGTGTTATACATGCAGCGCCACTAATTCAGAGGAGACCAGCTGTCCACCAATGAACAATACTCACTGCTCGGGTCTCTTCTTTTTCTTTTTAAGACATGCAAATCCAAGCAAAGCTAATTTGTACTTGACTACAGCTGATGCAGAACAGTACCTCTTTACCAAAGCTTCGCCAATTACTCTGGACATATTGACAGTCATTTGTTATTTTGTGTTTCATCTGCTTTTAGATGGAGTAATTAACCAAGCAGGATGATGCAGCACACCATGGCCAAGCAGCGGCGACACGTTGTTCGCGTAGCTGAACATCTTTTCCATGCAAGCTCTTCCAACCATCTTTCCATGGCAGAGGAACTTTTTCTGAACGCTGCTGAATATGGAAACATTCCTGAAGTTAAGCGAATACTCTTGGAAATACCACGCTTCAATTTCAACTGTGTGAACTACATGGGCCAGAATGCATTGCAGCTGGCAGTGACCAATGAACATTTAGAGGTAACAAAACTACTACTAAGGAAGAAAAACCTGTCAAGAATTGGTGATGCGCTGTTGTTAGCAATAAGTAAAGGGTATATTCATATCGTGGAGGAAATATTAAATCACCAGGCGTTTGCAGACGGACATATGCTGACCCACAGTCCAAGCCAAGCAGATCTACACGGAGATTTCTACGCCTATGATGAAGATGGTACAAGGTTTTCCCATGATATCACTCCTATTATTCTGGCCTCCCAGTGTCACGAATATGAAATAGTGCATATACTTCTTATGAAAGGAGCTCGGATCGATCGCCCACATGACTATTTCTGTCAGTGCACGATTTGCAACGAGGAGCAAAAGCACGATTCTTTCAGCCATTCCCAATCACGTATTAAC
>KN497597.1:14741-25194 GCA_000787155.1 Scartelaos histophorus | reverse complement strand
TTATAGCCCGAAAAATACGGTAGGTTTTAAGTTTCTTTAGAGTAAAATATTGTATTCACAGTTTTGACCTCTAAAAACATGTTATGAAGTGGATGGATATTCTTGGATTTGTTTATCCATTAAGATTTCAGTCCTCTCCAAAGAGTTTGTGAAGTATTGACAATGAGAAAAGAATCCTACTTTTCAAACATAGATCACAAATCTAGTTCAAGTGCACTACTCCTGTTTCCAAAAACGCTTGTCCATAGCTACTAGAAAGTAAACGAGAAACAGAGACTACAAACTAGATTTTGTTTTTTCTTTCATTCACGTTTGACTAACTTTATATTATTAGTCTGTCTACATCTCCAAAGCTCAAAATGCTGTGATCCACCTTGTGATGTCATGTAGTGGTAGTTTTCAAAATAAAAGCTTTTACCTTTGTTCAGTAGATGGCAATTCCAGTGCTGAAATTATCCAAGTGAAGGTTTATGGGGTTTAAAAACGCAGTGGAGCCTTTCTGTTTTCTGTTTGAGAGAAGATGTCATGTTTACTGAATGAATGAAACAAAACACAACTTCCAGAATAGTTATGAGAAAACAACAGAAAATAAAATAATACGGGCACTTTAATCTAGTTTCTCTTCCTATCACAACCAGCCACAGACCTCAACTGTCTTGCGCAAGGACACAACAGAATAAACTGCGTAGTTGCTGTTGTTGCATCTGAGAATTGCATAAATGTATTAAATTTGTCAATGGCGAATTTACATTTCAAAAACATGTTTATATTTTCTTTCCGGGCACAATGAATATAAATGAAGGGTTATGTTGTGTTCACATTAGGTTTGTGGGGCATTTTAATGAGAGTGACATATACAGTAAGGCTACTGCTGCAGTCACCGTGACAGCCTCATCACACATTCATTTAGGATTAATTTAGCACAGCAAATGTGTTTAAGCTTGAGACGAAGCGCGGTTTATACAATTTTAATCAAGAAAATGGAAAAGCATTGTTTCAAGAAATAAATAACTTACTAATTGATGGAATCCATTTGTTTTCCAAGACATAATAATGCAATATAGTGTAGCTATAATAAATAATTAATGCACCAATGTGGATTACAAAACATGGGACAAACAATGTACATTATACATGCCCTGCTGTGTGCTATTAATAAGATAAACAACTCACACTGTACAAAGGTCTTCGAAGGATCTAAAAAATGTAGTTAGTTTGAATCTGTATTCAAACTATGATTTTCTTGCCTGGGATCCAGAAAACACACTTCTTCAATACTTTATGAAGATGTGAGACGGGTCACTGTTTTCAGATGGAAGTGACTGACAGGTGAATTAGCCAACAGGGGCGTACTTGGTCCATTTTCTTTTTTCTTTTCTGGAGGAGGATCCACCATCTGCCTGTATCCAAATTGTTCTTTGCCCATAATGTTCAAAAGTATCTTAAACAATGTACTTTTACTGTGAGCTGGCTCGACCTGCAATTTGACCTGTAATTTGACCTGCTGGCATTACCATTTTGTCATCTTAGAGACAGAACCAAATAACCAGTACCGTATTTTTCGGGCTATAAAGCACACCGGATTATAAGGCGCAGTATCAAATAATATGTCAGTTGTGTCATTGTCCACACATAAGGAGCATCGGATTATAAGGCGCAATAAGAGAAACAAAACGTGTGTCGGATAAATGGAACTTTATTCAGGTCATTTACAATAACTCTCAGTTGTAGCTAACACAAAAATACAAGTTTAACAGTTGGTGATTTGGGCATCAAACATGCCCGGATCCCTCTCAACATTGTTCAGTTTTAACACTAAAATACAAAACCTGAAATCTGCATGGTGCATGTCTCTTAACAGGTGCATTTTGGGTCCTTGTACAGCACACGGCAGAACTACCGGTATGTTGCACAGTCGCCCTATATGTCGCCAACATATTACTCCTCCTGACTCGCCCACTTATACGTTATTAGTCGTAATGTTACAACATAAAATCAGTTCGAGGTTAGTAAACAAAACCAAAGGTCATACATAAGGCCACTGGATTATAAGGCCACTGTTGTTTTTTGAGAAAATGTAATGATTTTAGATGCGCCTTATAGTCCGAAAAATACGGTAATACCAAACTATGAGACAATCCAAATAAAGCAGAAAAATGTGCCTTTAACAACTAGATGTATATTTTGAAATAATTCTTACTAACCAGTTTAATGGCAAATAGAAAACTTTTTCACATCTTTACATATGAAACTTATTTTACAGCTATGTGGACCAGCCTCTGTTTCTATAAATCACACGTTCACGGGACAAATGAATCCTGCTCACTGATCAAAGTGAAGTGTCAACGCAGCCGCACCTCCACCAATGAAAAACAGGTTTATTCATCTGTGTCGATTGTCCGCACCAGGAAAGAGCTGAGTGGGCAGAAGACTCAGGAAAAGCCACCGGGCCACTTTAAGTAAAGACGGCCTTCTGAATACAGATCACTTTGCTGCACTGTGAAGCGAGGGCCTTGTTTAGTCCTGAAATGAAATCTGGGACCTACTTGCTGTGAGGTTTCCCTGAGCCACTGCTGATTTTGGATAATAAATCTGCTTCAAAATACCTGTATGCTATTTTATTTAAAAAGGCTCTACTTAAAGATGCAGCAACAAGGTCAACAAATGATCCAGGATTGTACTGAGAGAAGCACCAATGCATTTTGCTCCTCAAATAAATGCAAAGTTTTCAAAATATTATAAAAAATATTCAATTCAGAATCTTTAAATCAGTCAATTCCAATAACATAGTACGATTTCTAGTGTATATGCTGCAAATAAATGACTAATTACTTAATCAAGTCTGAAAGCTGATCCAAATGAAACATGACTGCTTGGTTACGGCTCCTTTGTGCTCACAAGTGCTACGGGTTTTTACCGCACATCGCACAAGTGTATCGCCACGGTAACGGCAGCTGGCAGCGCTTCTATTCCTGGCGAGGCGGCAGATATCACCGGGAAACAGCGTACGGTCAACAGGGCACGTTCAGCCCGCATGAGTTAATTGGGTGTGAAAAGACGTGAATACGAATCAGATCCCTGGTCTCAGCGGGAGAGAGGAGGGGAGCGGAGAAGGTGTGAGGCGCCCCCTGGGCCCTGACAGGTGGGAGAAACAGCCACTGTCACCGAGAGGGAGACAGACATATGGTTAAGCATGAAGAGAAACGTTAAATATGTTTCATTACTTTTTTCATCAAGCTTTGACAGGAGATAAGTGAGGATTCTAGTGTCATTTACAGACTAAGACTCTTTAAAGGTGCACTGTGTAACTTTTTGGCTGCAGGACCGTCACCTGTGGAATTATTCTGCTTCGAACGTTCCACAATATGACATTAAACTAACTCAAATATACACAGAATAGATCTGATTTGTAACTTGCTCTTGTTCGGTCTCCATGATGATAAAAAGGTTTATTAACATACTGATCCATGGAGAAAAGCATTTGAGGGGCCCTCCACAATGCACATTTAAATAAGTCTTAAAATACATTGCAAAAAACCATGTGGCCTCTGACTTCAACTGTTAAAAATATGAGAAAATTACTAAAAATAATAATTTACATACAACTCCATAGTTTTTGGATCAGAGCTGAGGAAAATATCTGATGGACGAAAAGACCAACAGAAGAATCACACTTCAGAGCATGTTTGCACTCATCTAAACGACAGTGCTGCAGTTTTTATGCAGAATATAACTGGATTTTTGTTGTTTTTGTGGAGGAGACTATGGTGCTTCTTTGCATTTAAACTATAAATTCAGTTTGACCGTGATTCATCTTTCAGAACCATTATTTGGAGGTCAGGGGCAAGAAGCCTACAATACAAATGAATAGTAAGTCTGTCCAATTTTGGCTCCCTAAAACCCTGGGGCATGGAACTACAGACCCCTTCGAACTACAGAACTACAACTACTCCCACGACGCAGCAAAACTAGAGAGTTAACATTTCGGGGTAAAATATTTGTTTGTAGTTTTCACAAAAAGTGTTATTTTAACTATTTGAAAGTTGAGTGTGGGTTTGAATTCAACTTCCCTTAGTGTTAATTTGGCCCCTCCCACCACTTCAAACTCGTATGAGAGAAGATGCAAGTTTGAATCAGTTCTGCACATAATTTCATCTTAAATTAACTAAAAGAAAATGTAAAAACAAAACATCTCTGTGTGTTGTTGAGTTAAATCAAGATGACCTCAAAGTTTTATTTGTTTACTCTAAAAACATTTGATTTCAGGGATAAACAGGAACTTTGGTCCAGTGTTACTTAATTAACATTTCCAAAAATGTTAAATTAACTCTAGAACAGACTGGACTCACATAAACCCTGAGAAAATGTTAAAATTGATTCTGAGAGTGTCAATTTGAACACTCCTCTTTTTGCTGTGTACTGCTATGAATTTTGTTTGCCATATCATCATATTTTGGATGTTTAAGTGTCGCCTGTTGCATATTATTACTTCTATATTTCACTCCTGATGTGTACAGTGAGCTTCAAGGTTTTCTGCGCACGCACTCATTACTGTGCTTGACGTTAATGACTGTTTTACACACGGCCTTTGTAAGAGACTGGAGACATTGTGCTCATACTGTCAATTTCATGCACGTTTTTCTCATTAGAACTGCATCCATTTATCCACTGACACTTGCGTAGTTTGTAAACCGCTCACTGCAGTTTAATACAACCAGCTGTGGACCATGACATACTAGTACACGAAATTACTCTGTTGAAACTTTACGGCTGATGTCATCGATATTTCCTAGGGGTGTGATGCTAACTGTGTGCACTGCTTTGTCTAAGGCTTTATTAGACACAATCTGAATTGACATGGGTGGACTAAAACAAAGCACAACAGGATAAAACTAAGTCTACATCTTAATGAAAGTGGGACCAAACCAGAACAAGTGTGAATGCAAATTAAACATATTAAACATCTGCACTGTGATCTGTCATGTTTATTCAGGATGCTTTTAAAATGCTTAGGTTAGAAGACAAAAACATCTTATACCCTGCTCAGATCCACTGATTGAGTCCTACAACTACAATTTTTTGAGACAGTTATTTTTAGTATGGACCATCAATCTTAATTTCACTAGCAAATTGAAAAAATAAAACTTCTCAGACAGGAGCCAAGTAGACAGACAGGGGTGAATCAGCTCTTCACTGAGGCTTAATGAAGAAACATTTGACAATACGCTGCATATTATCCACTGTATTATGAGTCTACCAAAGGCCACTTCATTCAATTAGACAGTCTGCTGAAGGTTAACATCAGGACAGAACCCAAACATGACTAAACGCATTACGAGCACAAGCAAGAAAATAATTAGAAAAAGTTCATTAGTTTCCATGGCAGCGCATCTAAATGCAGCTCAGAGTTATTAAAAACATTTATATCAGTATCTCTGGTCTCAGCCAGACGAACACATTTGCATATGTATAAATCCATTTTTCTGTTTCCAACATCCGCTTGACCTTGAGACACTATTGTGGCAGCTCCTCTTTTTGTAGATGATGAAATTCATTTTTGAAACATGTAAGAATGGTTTTAGAGGTGGAACAACTTCTAATTTGGATTTACTCCACTGAAAGCTGCACATACTACTTGTGTGAATGCTGTTGTTGTGTCTTTGTGCAAGACACTTAAAAATAATTTACTTCCAGCATTACAACTACTTCTGCAACTGAAAAAACTGAGCTATAAAAGGTTGAATAAGGGACTTCTTTGGCTAATTATTGGTTCATTATGTTATTTATTTGTTGCAGCTCATGGCTTTTAATCAGATTGTCTATTTAAAAAGCATTTACTGGAATTATCTTGCATTATAGTCATTGGCATAAAGTAGTTTTAATATCGGACATTTCTGTAGTAATATATTGTGCTTCAAAATTTGTTATCATGACAGGCCAAACTGTTACTAAAATAAATGAAAAAATTGAAAAAAATGTGGAAAAAAATGTGAAAAAAAAAAAAATGCAAAATGTAATTGTTAGTATTACTACACTGCAAGATATAAACACTTAAATCTATCAGAAAATGACTTAAAAGTAGTGAAACTATCTTGCTGCATGTGCAATAATTTTATCTAAAAAAGTTATCTTAAAATAACCTAACTTTAGACTAGAATTAAACAGTCTCAGAACTAGTACGTAGAGAATAAATCTGAAAACAAGATGAATAACCTGATGTAAGTTTTAAAATCTTGGCCAGATAAGAGAAATCTGCAGTGTGTCCACAAACATGAAAATGACCGTTTGCCATAATCCATCATATTTTGGATGTTTAAGTGTCGCCTGTTGCATATTATTACTTCTATATTTCACTCCTGATGTGTACAGTGAGCTTCAAGGTTTTCTGCGCACGCATTCATTACTGTGCTTGACGTTAATGACTGTTTTACACACGGCCTTTGTAAGAGACTGGAGACATTGTGCTCATACTGTCAATTTCATGCACGTTTTTCTCATTAGAACTGCATCCATTTATCCACTGACACTTGCGTAGTTTGTAAACCGCTCACTGCAGTTTAATACTCTGGAAATATGGAAGTGTCTTTAAATTAACAAAAAACAGCCACTGACAATAACTCAGTTGATACTTTGCTGCTGATGTCATCGACGTTCCCTGGGGGTGTGATGCTAACTGTAGGCCTTGCTCTGTCTGAAGCTTGGTTACGCTTTAATATGAGCTTTCTTTCATTGCTGGAACTGTAACACGTGAGACGATTTGTGCTGTTACACAAGTCTCTTCCACATAAAATTACAGGCACAAGCTGGATAGCATTAGCCAACAGTTTTTTGAGTTACGCACGCCATTTTTGTTGAAAATCAAACACCCAAACAGGACTATGAATTCTCAAATTGATCACTGGCTCCTGAAAATGTGGTGTTTAAATCTATATATATTTTTTTTTTCAGACAATCCTTTGACAGTGTTTGTCCACCATTAGAGATCCATGTACTATGCTGCATTGTACTGAGTGTCAGTAGTTGATAAATCTGAGTCACTTCTCCGGACATGTGTTGTAAATGAGTTCCTTTGCAACAGCTGGAGAAAATATGGATTAACGAGAAAGTAAAATTTTTAGTTTGTTAGTTTATGAATACCATAAAGAGTATGTAGAACGACATTTGGGACAGGTTACATATAACTCACTAGGGCTGCATCCCAAACTCAAAGAACTCAACCCTCTGAACCCCGAGGTACTTAACATCGGTAACGGTATCTCTAGCTCCTGTTGATAAATAGTTTATTAGCTAACATCAGCTGTTGGCGACTCAATTATGGCAGTTTGACTATTACATGTTCTGGAAAAAAAACGTGTCTACTCTCAAATGATATGAAAGAAAGTGTAAATGGGCTCTACGAGCTTTTAGAAGACATTTTCTCAGACATTTCTCTCCATTTAGTGTGTGCCATGTTTGCTGTGATGGAAATCCAACCAACTTGGTCTGCGCCAAAGTTTGTGTTTTGGAACCTCGATTGGCTGTTCCATCCCATTTCTCGAGGTGGAGGTTGGTTTTTCCTGAGTCCCGAGCACAATCAAATACAGCAGTAGAAACCCTCAGGATGAAATCAATGCAAAGTATCAATACATTCTCAGTTTACTGTTATGGTTATGGATTAAGGAGTCTTCTTCTTTAGGTCAAAACAACCAAAAAGTCAGTTTAGCAAAAAACAAGCAGCTGTAGCCCTCAGTTACAAATCACATTGGCTACATAGGCAAGATGGGTCTTGCCAAAGAACACAGCTGCAGGATGCCCTGGTTGGAACTGTGAATTGAACCATGAATGTTTTAACCACACATGCAGATGGAGTTTTTTTTTTTTTTGTTTTTTTTCTCAAAGCTAAAAAACTTAAATAACAAGACTTGAAGATGCAAAAAAAATGCTAAATGTACGAACAACTTGGACAAAACAAGACAAAAACTGTAAACGTCTTTGCAAATTTCCAAGGACAATTCTAACCATCAAATAAAACCCAGGTGTACTCTTGCCTGCACTGGTTTAAACATCTCTCATGAACATCCCAGTGTTAGTTCTCCTCAGAGGGAACAGTGGAGTCGGAGGAGAGTGACCTGCCCCCCCTGCTGGGACAGATGTGCATGAGAGAGGTCGACAGCACCGGGGGAGGCCGGCGTTTGATCAAAACTACAGCTCTGTTTGTAGATACACCAACACAAGACAGGATTTGTATTCCCACAATTGAAATAAAATGGAAATGTGTATGTTAAAACGCTCAGCATCAGAGGCTCAAACAGCTCGCAATAAAGAAGCACACAGATACAGTTATTTACCGCTTGTCCTGTATACTATTATCATACACTGAATACTAATGTTAGCTACGGATTTATGTTTCGAGCGGTTGAGTAAATACACAGAGTCACATTAAAGGCACTGTACCTGAGTTTTACTGTTCAGTGTGTTTTAGCTGCACATATAGTTGAAAGATTTATTATTCTTCTCTTTTAATTTGGATTTTATGATGATTATTTATGTTTTTGACGTCTTTCTTATTTTGTAAAGCACTTTGTGTTATACAAACAAACTTTCCTTACCATTAAAAACAGTTCAAAGTTATTCATAGTGCATATAGCTTCCTAATTATTCACTGCAATACGTTTATATGTGCTTTTCACAACTTAATGCGTTAATGCTGTAAACACTAATAATACTAGCATGCCAACAATGCATTTCCTGGTTCACAGAAAATAAAATGCTTTAATTTACCATATTTTTCAGGCCATAAAGTGCACCGGATTATAAGGCGCAGTATCAAATAATATGTCAGTTGTGTCATTGTCCACACATAAGGAGCATCGGATTATAAGGCACAATAAGAGAAACAAAACGCGTGTCGGATAAATCGAACTTTATTCAGGTCATTTACAATAACTCTCAGTTGTAGCTAACACAAAAATACAAGTTTAACAGTTGGTGATTTGGGCATCAAACATGCCCGGATCCCTCTCAACATTGTTCAGTTTTAACACTAAAATACAAAACCTGAAATCTGCATGGTGCATGTCTCTTAACAGGTGCATTTTGGGTCCTTGTACAGCACACGGCAGAACTACCGGTATGTTGCACAGTCGCCCTATATGTGGCCAACATATTACTCCTCCTGACTCGCCCACTAATACGGTATTAGTCGTAATTTATGGATTATAAGGCCACTGTTGATTTATGAGAAAATGTAATGATTTTAGATGCGCCTTATAGTCCGAAAAATATGGTAATACAGACTGAACACAGCAGTCATATTTTTACCCCAAGAGCTGTTTTTACAATATATCTGTACTAGGAAAGAGAACGAAAGAAGTATCAGCAAAATCTCAATATGGGAAAAGTCGGGCCTCAGAAACGAGAGGTCAAAAGCTCAAAATTCCAGTCACAGTGTGTGGATAGTTGTGCAGAAAATCCCCATGGAAAATATTCACAGTCTACAATCTAGTTTACCCCCTTTACAGCGGAACCATGGAAAGAAAAAACAGCTGCACGAGGAAGACTGTCAAAACAACCACAGGCAAAACTATGCAAAAGCCTGTAACGATGATTTAGTGTGCTACAAGAGAAGGGACTAACTAATGATGTTATTATTCTTATGGTTAAGTACTGAATTTAACATAAGCCTGACAAGACTAAGATTAATATGTAAAAATTATGTTAAAAGGTCCTGCGCACAATTTCTTCCCATATATTTGAGTAAAACAGAACAGATATTTTGTATAAGCAGCTCTTAAGGTCAAAATAAGTCCACTTTGTATTGTCTGTATTTGATTAAAAAGCATTTTATTGTCGAATAATCAGAAGTTAACATGTTAGCTGTTTGCATTACCATGGTTTCCGAGTTGTGAAAAGAGCATATAAACTCTTTGCAATTAACAATTTAGGATTAATACATAAGGTAAGTGAGGACTGACAGTTTCAAGGTCCTATATTAAGCAAAATTGACTCTTGTGAGCTTCAGACCATGTTATAATGTTATTACCTCCTCAACAACATACCTGGAGCGGTGTTTTGTTTCATTCACACATGTTTGAGTAACTCTTTATTATTAATCTGTCATGGGTCAATGACATGAAGTTTGTCCAGTTGCAATTTCTCTAGTTAAAAAGGTTCAAATTTCATAATAATTCCCCACATACCTGTAGTACCTCTGACCTCCATGGAGCCAAATAATTTTTTTTTCAGAAATCATTAGTTATTCTGCATGTTTTTTGTACTTAAAGTGTTCAAATGTTCAAATGCGACCATCCACCCTTAACTGCTGCTTTTTAAACTTAACTAAAATGACTCTAAATCTAATCAAATTTATTTTCTTTCTATTTTAACATATTTTCTGAAGGGTTTTGTAGTTCCACATGAAATTTCAGCTTTCCCAAATTGATATTTCCCCCATAATATTCAAACAAATATTGTA
>KN497595.1:0-11680 GCA_000787155.1 Scartelaos histophorus | reverse complement strand
GTGTGTGTGTGCGTGTGTGTGTGTGTGTGTGTGTGTGTGTGTGTGTGAGAGTGTGTGAGTGTGTGTGTGTGAGAGTGCGTGAGTGTGTGTGTGTGTGTGTGTGTGAGAGTGTGTGAGTGTGTGTGTGTGAGAGTGCGTGAGTGTGTGTGTGTGTGTGTGTGTGAGAGTGTGTGAGTGTGTGTGTGCGTGTGTGTGTGTGTGTGTGTGTGTGTGTGTGTGTGAGAGTGTGTGAGTGTGTGTGTGTGAGAGTGCGTGAGTGTGTGTGTGTGTGTGTGTGTGAGAGTGTGTGAGTGTGATGTCTAAAATAATTTAACATTCCATTATGTTAAATGCTTGAAGATGGAAACAATAAATTACTAATCACAAAAAATAATAAAAAGTAGACTACAGCATCATGACATCATAAACTGGGAGATGTCGACAGATTAATAAACCAAGATCACTCAAACATGCGTGAATGAAACAAAACACAACTCCAGGCGCTAACAACCTTCCGACACGACTAAGAGCTCAGAAGAATCCGTTCCGTGTAACATAGGACCTTTAAACTGTTGTAAGTAGAAAGAAGAGGCCGGGCATCTGTGAGCCTGAGTCGATGTGAAACGTGGGCACTGGCTGTGGGCGAGATCCACTTCCTCCGTCTCTGCGGAGATGACAGGGAGACAGGACGGCCCTGTGCACGCCAGGCCGGCACTAATCCAAGATGGCACCCGCGGTCCAAGGAGCTAGCATGTAATGGTAATGTGTCAGGGGAGGTCAGAGCCGGTGACAACAGCAAAACATCTGTGGACGCCCATGTGAGAAATACCGTGTATCATTTTCTGCATGGAAGAGCAATGCCTGTAGTAGCCATCTGTCTGCAGTGTACACTTTATTAGTGATAAAGATTTTTCCTTGTCAATGGGCCATCTGTTAAGGAGGTCATTCCTTGGGAGGCGAATTATGTTTTTTTCATTTTCATTTTCTTTGTCATTTGCAGTATATAAAAAATGAAAATAATCCATAATAAACACATATTTAAAAAGAGAGAAACATGCTATTAATACATAATTTTGCCAAAAATGTACAAAAAGATTTGGCTATAAAATATTTTGGAAAAAGTAGAGTTATTTAACTTTTTTTTTTTCTTTGCTACATAATTCCATATATCTGACTTCATATATTTGATGTCATCTGAAGGTATATCAAATGTAGAAAAACATATTGAAAAAATATTGAATGAGAGTCCAAACTTTTGACTGGCACTATAGGTGAAACAAAGTCAAACTCACATTTATCTCACCTCAGATTAACAGAGTTTAATGCTGTGGATGGATCTTGCATGTCCCTGATTGGCCGATCCACCTGTCAGTCACGCCCATTTGCATTTCACTTGATTTGCGTCTAGTATTTAAAAAGTGTGTTTTCTTGTAATGGAATTTTTGGCTCTTTTATGGGATCCGAATCTTTTGGATCTGTTCATTTCAAAGAGCCGTTCAAAAGAAAGGTGATTTTATCATTTATTTATATGAAAGAAGCCAATGTGAGAACCAATTTATCTACATTACCACAGAGAAATTAACCAAGGCTCCAAAATGGTTCAAACTGAGATTGGGAGTGTGTTTTACTCTTTGAAATCATGCACAATCAAACTAAAGCTTTGCACTTCAATAATAATAAGTAATAATAATGATACAGTATTTTTCGGACTATGAGGTGCTTCTAAAATCATAACATTTTCTCAAAAATCCACAGTGGCCTTATAATCCAGTGGCCTTATGTGTGACCTTTGGTTGTGTTTACTAACCTCGAACCGATTTGATGTTGTCCACATTAGTCTAATAAGGTATTAGTGGGCGAGTCAGGAGGAGTAATATGTTGGCCACATATAGGGCGACTGTGCAACATACCGGTAGTTCTGCCGTGTGCTGTTCAAGGACCCAAAATGCACCTGTTAAGAGACATGCACCATGCAGATTTCAGCTTTTGTATTTTAGTGTTAAAACTGAACAATGTTGAGAGGGATCCGGGATCACCCAAGTGTTAAACTTGTATTTTTGTGTTAGCTACAACTGAGAATGTTTGTAAATTACCTGAATAAAGTTCAATTTATCCAGCACACGTTTTGTTTCTCTTATTGTGCCTTATAATCCGATGCTCCTTATGTGTGGACAATGACACAACTGACATATTAGTTGATACTGCGCCTTATAATCCGGTGCACTTCATAGCCCCAAAAATACGATAATAATAATAAATCCAACAATTCACATTAAGGAACTGTTCAAAAGAGCCAACTTGCTCACAAACTGCACATCACTACAACCCCAGGCTAGTGCATTCACGGTTTTCATTCTTTCAACCCTCTCAGCATTCACTGTAAAGCTATTTACGGCTATTGGAATATGAGCAACCGGCTATTTTGTTACCATGGCACCGATCTTTAGGGGGTCATCTTAACATGTAGAATAATGCAATAAATCATAGCGTGAGAATAACGGTATACACTTCCATTAGGCACTTAGGCTGGCGTAAGTATTCTTTGTTTGGATTGTCAGAACTCCTCCTTCATACAGATGTACATCAATATTTTCTTTTCATCTCCAAACCTAGTATTTTCCGTCTGATCGAGACCATTGACCCCATACATTCAATCTTCAGAAGACTATTGACGCAGTAATTGGACGTTTCCGAGCTGCTGTGTCAGTACATAGAATCAGTGGGGACATTATGGCCATTAGGCTTTTTACATTAAAATGGAGAGTGGGGTTATGGGGGAAACTAAATAAATGATAATGGTAATGGAGGGTGGTATATAAAGGCGTACTTTGTAGGAACAGAATATTATTGTAAAGACATGGCTGCTAAATTGTGTGAGGTCTTATTCATGTTCTAAAGACACTGTAACCTATCTTGAAAAAATGAGGAAACAGCAGTGTTGCATTTTAATTATTCACAATGATGAGTTTACAAGGGTTTTTCCATAATTATCAGAGGTCAGAGCTGAGTTTTGTTGTTACTGCAATGCTAACAGTGCAATTCCTGGTTCTCAGACTGTTTATGCTTAAATATGAAGCAGAGCGGTGTATTTTAGTGAATTAACGTAGTAAAATAATTAGTCCTTTTCCTATAGAACATATGAGGTACATTGGAAAAGAATAGAAGTAATACATTTAACCAATAGTAAGACAATTTACAACAAATAGCAACCACAAATAAACCACAGTGACATACCAAAGTAATTTCATCGTCTACTGCGTTACCCAAACACACAGACAGAGGCTTAGGACTGGGGGGGTAAAGGTAAAACCATTTAGTCAGGGTCCAGTGTAGATTGGGGCCCGTCATTGTTACGACCCAGCTCTGCTAGGGTGTGGGAAGTAACAAAAAACACAGAGGTGGAAAATTGAATAAATAAGTAAGTTTAATTAACAGGAGCGTAAAAGGTTTAACTTAACAAAACATGGTAAAATATGTGCATAAACTAAACCAAGTTAAGAAACAACACAACAGGATTAACATAAAACAAGTTTTGTGCTAAAACGGGTCACGTGGGTTCACAAAACGAGTGATTAACTAAGGGACACAAAAATACTAAACTAAACCACGAATGTCCCAAAGAAAACCACAAACCCACAAACAGAATCGAGTGACCAAATCAAAAGGCACAAAACAGAACAAACTAAACAAAACTGAGTGTCTCAACACACAGAAGTCACAAACTAGTACAAACACAAAGTGACTGACACAAATGAGACACATTGGCACTGGCCACAAAGGCCACAGCCCTGAACAGGAGCTGTGATCTTCTTAAACAGGGGGAGGAGGCTGGAGGCGGGGCCAGGTGAAGAGGTGCTCCACCAATCAGGGACCAGGGCTCAGACAGCAGGAACAAAATGGCAGCAAAACACACAAAAATACAAACTGAAGGCCTGGGGCCGTAACAGTCATGAGCATTTTTCATTAGAGAGCATGACGTGATGACCCACCAAGGTAATTTGGACCCAGAATTTGGTGCTACACTCCCAGCACAAACTAAAAACCCATTAGGCACTACACTCACGCCGGTCATTACTGGGCCAACAGCACAATTTCCCCACTTACCCCCACAATGTCCGCACACTTTCCACACTTACTGGGCTTGACACCTTCCAACTGTAATCTTGGGCCTTGACAGACCTGCAGATTAATTAATTAATTAATCCGTGCATTTATATAACACCTTTCAAGACACCCAAGGCGCTGTACATTTCATTGTTCATTCACTCCACACTTATTCTAGTATTGTGTGCAGCCACTTGACATCGCAATAAATAACAGAAACAACATTGCATTCATACAAAGATAGAACTTTCTTATATTGTGGACAGCTTGTGTGTCAGCAGAGGAAGGTTAGCAATTTATACCGATAATGTGTCATTGGGCAAGACACTACACCTTACCCATATATTTGCATAGTGAAGGCAGGAGAGGCACAAACACACACACACACACACACATTTTCTTTACTTATTTAGCGAAATTCTAAACTTTTCACGCGTCTGTGTATCTGTTCTTAATGCACAAAGATAATAAGCAGGTTAATTACATCCAAAATCTGGAGCAGAGTTGAAATCCCCTTTGATTTACAGCTAATGAATGTTAAATTTAATTAGAGCCTCCATGTTTTCAGGGGGCTGACCTGAGTCTCACAGGGACAGTACCGCAAATGCACTGTCTCCTTCAGTGTTGATTCATTCTGTTAATCCACACTAGTTTTGACAGGTTGCTACTGTAATGACAAATGTAAAATTTAACTACTAAAGAATGACAATAAATAAAAAAAGAAACAATTTACCTGTCTAATTTTAAAATAGAGTGTCTTTGGAAACCATTTATTAATTTATTTTGAAATGCTAAATAACAGTTGATTGAATCAGTCATTGCACTGGTCACTCTTTATTAAACCAGGAATAAAAGCTCTTATTTTACAAACCTCCAATCTACATGAATTGTGACTGATGATAAAACAGTCCTAAATATCAAAATGTTCAATGTATCAAAAAACGCAGGCTTTGCCATAAGGAGTGCGCACAGGTTATAACTTGTTTGCTTATTATCCGATGTTATCCGATGCATCTTATGTGTGGAAAATAACAGCAATTGACATATTATTTGATACTGCGCCTTATAATCCGGTGCACTTTATAGCCTGAAAAATACGGCAATATAGATCAGAAAACAGCATAAAATGGGCCCTTTGAAAAGTGTACTTCTTAAACTCCCTTACCTTCTGGACCTCTTTGCTCTGCTTACAGCTTACAGTGAGTTTTTGTCAATACTGTATCCTTCAAAAGCTCTGAGCTGTGGTGCGTGCACACTCCAGTGAAGGGCCTTACCTTGAAGTGATCTCTGGAGGGCTTTTAGACAATCCCCAGACCGATCGGCTTAATGCGCCGCTGCCCGGATCACACACTGTATGTACTGTAGTCCACATGACACAAGAGAACAGTCACCAAAGCAGCTTTGTAACCTCCATACTAAAGTACTTCTCTTCTGGGTTCATGGTATTTATAAAACCAGGAAGGACAAATTCTGTCGAACTCCTGCTTTTGCTGCAGTCGGAGAGTTGAACGTTCTTATGCAGGTGACCAGGTGTGTATGAACACAATGAAACAATATTCCATTTCAAAATGATTAGGTATGATCAAAACCTTTGAATTATGTTTATGTATCTGTAGGTCAGTCATTGGACTTTTACTTTTTGTATTTTATCTGAATGTTTATTTGGCAGGGACAGTGCATGATATACATACTGTAAACATAGTGGATGAAGATTGGCCAAAGGCTATAATCCACTGTCTTGCTCACAAAATCATCCATACAACACTGTACATGGACAGTGGAGATGAAGTGGGTATCTTGCCCAAGGACACAACAACAAAGCTCACTGGTCTTGCTATGTTTGTTTATTTAAAAATGGACCATGAGTCTGGAGTAGAATTGAACTGAATCTCTTTGGATCTAATCTGCCTGTTTTCCATATTATTTGTTTCCATGCTGGTTTATAGCCTGAAAATGTGACTGAGGAATGAATGTGAAATGAACAAAATTAAAAAGAAACTTTGGTTGTCACGTATCCCTCTTCCATTAGTTGAATTGTCGCGAGGTTTGAGTTTTCAAACTCACAAGAATCCATCTTGCATGGCTCTGGGCTGATCTGTTCGAGTCTACACAACTTTTGGTGCAGAGCTGAAAAAGTATATTTTTATGACTGAAAATAAATGATAAAACTAACAAGGTCCCAAGTATGGTAGTTATGCTACCTTCATGTTTACTACTTTCTGCATTTTATAAACATACAGAAGATGCCAAATATATGGAGTAAGCAAGTATGGAATTATGGAGTAAAGTAAAAAAAAAAAAAAGTTAAGTTAAAAAAGTTAAAAGAAAAAATATATATATTTTATATTCAAATCCCTCTCCAGGAAGGTGGAGAGCCTCAAGTGGAAAAGTTTAAGTATCTTGTGATCTTGTTCATGAGTGAGGGTAGGATGGAGCGTGAGATTGACAAGAGAATCGCTGCAGCATCTGCACTGATGCAGCGGCTGTATTGGATTGTTGTGGTGAAGAGGGAGCAGAGCTGAAAGGCAAAGCTCTCCATTTACAGATCCATCTATGTTCCAACACCTACGGTCATGAGCCTTGGGTAGTGACCAAAAGGAGCTTGGTCTCACAGGAGAGCTCTGAATAGAGCCGCTGCTCCTCCATGTGGACAGGAGCAGCTCTGGTGAATCAGCCATCTGAACCACCTCCTGAACACCTCCCTGGGGAAGTGTTCCAGGTATGTCTCACAGGGAGGAAAACCCCGGTAAGACCCAGGACATGCTGGAGAACTGTCCTCCTGGAAGAGCTGGAGGAAGTGTGTGTGGAAAGGGATGTCTGGGCCTCCTGCTCCGAGTGCTGTCTCCATTCCCCGGCCCCGAAAAAAGCAAAGAAAGAAAATGGACAGATGGATATTCAAATCCTCAAAGAAGCCACCCTTTGCTTTGTTAACTGCACTGCAAACCCTTGTCTTGTTTCTCAAGTCACTCATGGTTTTTATTCCACAGGTAGGCCTTGTCAGGGTCAAGAAATGCCACAAGTGCAAACCAGGGTTCAAAGTAAAGGGTGGCTATTAAGGTTTAGCTGCCTTAAAAATGATTGAGACAGAAAATAGTCCCTTACCGATCACACTCCCTTTTTAAGATCTCTCAGAAAAGCGTACTTCTCTCCCATTCACAGTTGGACTTTCAGTAGTACATGGAGCACCTACTCCCTCGCCCTTACATGTTCCTATAGCTCGAGGGAGTTTGTGGATCGGACAGAGACAGAAGACGCCGCTCCCTCGTCGATGGCCTTTTCCTCCTCCTCTCCCTCAGTCTCTGTCTGCTTCGGCTGCACTCTCACTCCTTCAAGCTTTTGTTTTTCAGAGAAGAATGAACGAGGCGTCGCGAGGAGGCCGCGATGCAACATTTTTATCTCCGCGGTGCTGACTCAACTCCAGCCTCCCTCTGAGTAAACTGACGGGAAAGAATGGCCCCGTGAAACAGAGCACCCAAAGGCATCACGGTGTAGGGCGTCGTCATGATGTGAATCCGGAGGAGCTGAGTGTGCAGGTTTAGTCTCCTGGAGTGATAGGAAATGACCTGTCTGCAGCCCGGTGACGCCTGCTTCATCTCCAGACTGCACGGGTTTCATACTTCATGCCAGTGGTGAAACATAACAAAGTAAAGTACTGTCGTAACGTTCTGTTCCACCTTATGATGTAAAGAAATGGTTGTTTTCAAGTTAACTTTTCCTTTTACATTTTGTTCAGTAGAGATTGGCAGTGTTTTCTATTCTGAGAAGTGTTAAAGTTTCACTGTGTAACCTAAAAGAAAATATACCTTTTTTATGGATATGTCATTCTTCTACCTGAAATGTTCCACAATATGACATTAAACTGCTTTACTTTACGTTCATTCAATTACTATTGGTTTTATAGCTCAAAAATACCTTAAAAAACAGGCATTTGGACTCTGAACTGGGCGTCTCTCCACAGATCAGACCTGTAACCTGGTCTGCTTTGGTTTCCATGAAGATAGAAAAGTTTAATACTGTGAAAGATTCCAGATGAAGCAATATAACTCCATAGAGAAAAGCATTTGATGGGCCCTCCACCTGAAAATTAACACAATGCACTTTTAAGTACATTTTAAAGTGGATACTAAATACTTCACTACATTTGAGAGCAGGGATCTTTCTATTCCACTACATGTTTGAACAGGACTGAAAAGTGAAATTATTTTTTATTAATGTTAAAAAGGTTGATGGGTTTATTTTGACACATTTAATTTGAGCAAAATATACAAATAAAAACAGCTACTGATTGATTTAATTCTGTTGCACAAAATTCAGCACAAATCTCTATCAAAATCATCACATTTGAGGCCTTATAAGACCTCTAAATCTACGTGAAATACTTTGACTTTTTGCTCTTTAAGTACATATTAAAAAGCAACTTAAATACTTTCACTTAAATAGATTTTTTTCATGTTATATTTTAATTTTTACTTGAATATTTTTTTTTTTTTTGGTCCAGTATCTGTAGTATTACTCGAGGTGCTTTAAGGGGTTTATCATTTCAGCTGTTGTAATGGCTAAACAATGCCTTAAAAATCATGCATTTATTCTGTGAGCAAGCTCCACCCTCCACAGATCTGACCTGTAAACTGGCATGATTATCTCTCCATGGATGCAGATATCTTTACTACTACTACTGTTACTGTGGAACATCTCAGCCAAACATTCAGCAGAAGAGTTAGCCGCCTTTAAATAAAAGCAGGTGTTGGGCATATTTTAATCAAATTATCCATTTTCTGGGCAAAAACACAAAAGTTTAACTCATAAACTGAGATTGCAAGAACCTCAAATGAAGAAGAAATGGGAAAAATGGACATTATAAGGCAAAATTAGACTATTCTAGGTTCCTGGTGTTGATTCCTTTGCCTTTGGTTTCTTTCATTTTCTTGTTAAAAACTGACAAAATCCAATAAAAACAAAATGACAAATTTGAGATTATGCTTCCATTTATAATTGTACATGTTAGAATTTATTTGTAAAAGCTATTATCTATACATCCGATGCTAATACTCCCTATAATACTCCCTATAATCTAAACATTGTATTCATTCCAAGTGCCCCTCCCTCTCTTTAACAAATACATTTAATAAAGCCTTCTCCGTGTGGCTCCAGCTATAGTGTTGAACAAATTAGCATTGTGCTTTCAGGCGTGGTGTGCGTTTCACCTTCTCAACAGTATTAGCCATTAACCAGTTTAGAGATTAAGTGCTTACCTGGCTGCCTCTCAGCCTAAGCTCCTTAACCCACCTAATAATCCCAAACTCTTCTGGATACCTGAAATTAAAACCCAGTTGAGCTACCAAACAAGAGCTTTGACTCATCTGAAAAGGATTTAAATGGATTCAAATGACCACGGAGTGAGTGGGATAATTGACTTTTACTAATTAGATTACAATTAAACCTAAATTAAAAGAAACATATATAAAGTTCTGAAAGGATGGCAACTTGTGTATGTTATAATTTGATATTTTGGTTCTCAAGAATTATAAAACTAGATAGCAGAATGAGCCTCAAATCAGTCTTTAATTTGTGTTGCCAGGTTCAATGCTGAAATCCAGTTGGTTTAAACCTAAATTGACACTCCAGAATATGCAGCCAATCATGACTGAGTGCTAGAGCAGCATCTGAATGGCACGGCCTGTTTGTTCATATACTGAGAATAAGTCCTTTATATGCAGATTTAGTTGTGATTGTAATATATTTAAAAAAAAAACAAAAAAACTTTAAGTGTGTAAGCTACTTGGGTCATCTGTCCAGTTGCAATTTCTTCAGTTAAAAATGTGACAATTGCATAATAATTCCCCACATACCTGTAGTACGTCTGACTTCCATGGAAGCAATTATTTTTTTTCAGAAATCATTAGTTATTCTGCATGTTTTTGTACTTGAAGTGTTAAAATGTCATGTGGTGCGACCGTCCGCCCGTAACTGATGATATTTAAACTTCTTTAAAATTACTCTAAATCTAATCACATTTATTTTCTGTTTTGTAGTCCCACATGAAATTTCAGCTTTCTTGAATTGTTATTGTCTGAGTGTGTCCATTTTTTTTTTTCAAATATCATGTTTTCAAATTTAGATTTAGAATTTAGATTAACATCCCAACCATGTTGGAGATAATAAAATAATTTTAAGGTTATTATAAGGTTATATTGTGTGCAGTTAACTCCTCCCTTCAGACTGAGATTTAAGGCAATAAAAAGACTTACTAGAACTGTGTCAAAACAACATTTTCTTTTGCTTTTTCAAAATAAAATTCAGATTACAGCGGATTCAGTTGGTAAATATTTGCATTTATTAATTTGCTTATGTATTATTGCTCATATTTAATACAGATTTTGTTGTAATACAGTGAGTTCTTGAGTCTAGCCCCCAAGAGAAATAATTAGTTTTGACGTTTGTGCATTTACCTTTCGGATATTTCAATGCAAAGTACAATTTGATAATTATTCAAACTCTGGCTGAAAACCATGTCATGTGACCACTAGACTTTGTTCTTGCTGCTTGTATTGTATGTATTGTATTGTATTTTTTATGTATTTGCCTGCCTAGGGACTATGGATGAAAATGAGCTTTGTAGCTAAAATCTGGCATATTTACATTTGTTTTATACTTATGTTCATTAATGTGCATTGTCCCTATCAAATAAATAAATAAATTTAATAAACTGCTTACTTGCCCCATATCTGGGAGTATGACATAATCACATTCTAAAATCTCAAAACCACTAAGATCTCTAAACAAAGTCGAAATATTAGATTATTTCCAACTAATATGAATGCATAAATGCCACACTGCTTATGGCTATGTCTTCTTTCACGCATGTACTTTGTGTATAATCGGCTGTTGCGTGCACCCTCTTGGACCGAGCATGTGGAGAGCTAAGCCACCATCTGCTCCAGACACAAACCTGGCTCGTACCTGAGGAGACCTGAAGGGGAGACAGGTGGCTGCTCACCCACCTTTACAAATGAGGGGATCAAACACACTAAACATGCATTCAGCTGCCCCGGCTCAAAACTGCCAATATCGTTTGAAGTGGGGGTATTACGCATTATACGTTTTTTTGAGTTTTCCGACATGTTATAACGTTCACTCAGCAAAAACACGCCTGAAGATGTTTTAGCTCAACCATGTGTGTTTTAGTCATTTAGAGATCTATCCCAGGCCCTGTTCCAAACCTCCTTATGCTTAGTTCTAAGATAAATATTCAAAAACATGATACAAATCTTTATACAACAATTTGACAAGCATAATGTGATGTTAAAAGTTCGATATTACGCAAAACTGACTCTTGACGCCATGTTAGAATATATTGGTACACAAAAATTACGGTTCAGTTCATACCTCGATTTTGAGGTCGTGGTTTGGTACAGTTTGTGAACAAAATGCAGAGCCGTTTGCCTGTTGTTTATTTGAGCGTTTCTTAAATCAACAATTTGTTTTAACGTTACATAAATGGGAAAATTAAATAAATGCAAAGTGCTGCTTGGTAATACTAATACATTAACTACAATATTCTCAAATAAACTAAATAAAATAAAAAATAAATAAATAA
>KN497592.1:33976-55861 GCA_000787155.1 Scartelaos histophorus | reverse complement strand
TTCAATTTAATAACTATATAGCCAACTTTTTTTTTGTTATTTTGTAAATGACATTCTCAGCAGAAACTAGAAGTAGTCCAAAGAGGTTCATTTGGATTTCTGATCATTTATAACACAGAAAAAGAGCGTTTTTTTTACAGAATACAGTGCATAAATTAATCATGTTCAATTAAAAGTAGTAATAATAAAGATAATGATAATATGGTTAAAATGACACAATACAAAAACATTAACATAATTACATTTATTTCAATATTTTCATGTATTTCTTCTTTTAATTCCCTCAGAGCATAACACAATCCTGAGGGATCCTGCCTAATTATATATGCACATTTTCACTATGAACAATATAGCGCCTTGTTGTTTCTTCGTCTCTCCCTTTTCTCAACTCTGGGTGGTATCCATAGCAACAACTCCTCCACTCGTGCAGGTCCTTTGGGCGTCGAGACGAGTTGGTGCATCGCTGGTGCATAAGATGTGTTCACAGTTGTTAAAGCCAGACTTGATGAAGTAACAGCTGTGTAGACTATGTTAGCGGTTTGATCCACTGCTAAGGAAGTCATTGTTAATTAGAAGACGATAGGAATATATTTGCCTGGTAGAGAAAGGGTAAAAAACATGGGAGTGACTTATATTATATGTATTCATTCATTCAGTAGATTATAGCCACAGCTGCCCTCAGGTAGACTGAACGGACTGAGACTGGCCATCTGTGCCATTAGACCTCCAATCACTCAGTCTCACACCATATTTATAAACAGGCAAAAAAGTGTTTTGCCCAAGGACACAATGACAGTATGCAGTGGGTGAACTAAATTAGATTATTTTCCCCCACTGGGCATAGTTCAGGTTACACTCTAAACTAAATATTGGACAGTAGGTTTGATTTTTGGTTTCATACACTTTGTGTAACGTTTCTGGAGGCGCCTGTGCCAACTGCTCTTCTCTGTGGACTTCTTATTGTTTTGCCAGAAATGCTCAAATGTATGGCAACATATTTTATTCAATTATTAACCTTTATTTAATCATACATCTCACAGAGATTAAAAATATCTTCTTCAGGAGAGTCTGTCCTTAGCAGACCCTAAGTGTACATGTTTTAGTGGCAGTGGTTGTAGGTCTCCCCTCTGTTTATCTGACCTCTACTTTGGCCTGGCCATGTCACGTGCTTCTGTCTCCATGGGGATAGATACATTAAGGCCATACGGTGGAACATTAAACACAAAGTGATAATATCTCAATGGAAACAAACAGGTCATGTAAAGATGATGTTTATGCTTGATTGACTCTTTGCAGTGGTACTGTAGACCATAAGAGCACATACACTGACATTACAGAGCCTAGATGGTCCTTGTGCACATGGTCATCTCTCTTTCAATCAACCACCAACAGTCTCTTGATTAAAACTCCCCTCTCCCTCCTTCTTCAATTACTGCCCTGTGTCATTTAATGTCTTTCACTGCCTGTCTGAAGATGCCACTTAGGCTTTGGGGTTCAATCATGTAATTCTGCCATGTGCTTTCTCATGTACAGAGTCAATACTCACAGGCTCCAAATGGGACAAATAGTCAAGGCTTAACATATCACTGTTTTAATTGATGACTGCTACAATATTTATCCTTTCTGCAGATTAGTTAACATTAAAAAAGAAGAAAAAATTAATATGAACACTTTAACACCTGCTTGTTTTTTTTTTTTTTTCTACTCTGAATCTGTATAGTATATGGCTTTTCATAGTTCCAAGTAATAAGTCAGATCAGTGGAGAGGTGAGCACACTCAAAAAAGAATGCTTGTTTTTCAAGGTATTCTTAGCAATAAACACATATCTAAAATTTAGAAAGATAGATTGGTTTAATGCCATACTGTAGAACTTTCCAGAGAAATCAATAAATTCACCATGGAAACGACCATGCGGCAATTCAATAATATATCTGTGCTGTCAATAGACTTTGAGGGGCTCTTGAAAGAAGGATTTAATGGCATTTAAAGTAACCAAATGCTATTTTGTCGCTTTTCGTGTCGTGTTTTGAACTAGTTGGTGTTGTGTTTTTATGATGTTACGTCTCTGGTGTTTCAACGTTTGTGTGGAGCTTTTGTGATTCACTGAGTGGTTTATAGGACTTTAGTGAGAGCGTGTGTGTCTACCTTCAGTATGTGTGGCAAGACAAATGATGCTGTCAGTGCAGTGCTCCACGCAGCAAAGCTAAAGATCCTACTGCAGAAGTGAGGGTGGGAGAGCCAAAAAGTTAGAAAAAGATTAGAGGAGTTGGAGATGGTGAACAATGGGCCTCTGTGACTAACGAGATCTCTGCGCTGAGTCAAAGAGTAATGAAGGTGTCTGGGCTTCTCTATAGTTTGATTTTTCTGTCTTATTTTTGTGTTGGGGGGGCATACAAGGACACTGGTTAAAGCACACGAGAGTTACTATTAAAATCAGGGACATCTTGGTGGAATTTTTCACTATTTACAACCAAACCAGGACTATGCCAAGACAAGACTGTGAACACTAAAATGAACTAATTATTTCATATGTAAAGATGAATCAAGGCTAAATATTAAAAAATGACCAATTATCTTAAATTGATTTGTATAACGTCTTCAAATACATATAATATTTGCCTGGACAAAGATTGAATTGAAATTATTTAATTCTATCAATATTGCAAAAACTATATTTATTTAAAAGTCTTATATTACACAAAATTGACTCTTGTGAGCTTTAAACATGCAATGAGTAACTTTTCTGATGGGTGATCTGTTACCTGTGTAACTCAATATAAATGATTTGCTTAGAATGTCCCATAGTATGGCATTAAACTGAATAATATCTCCCTAGCGCCAAGCAGGCCAAGTTACAGGTCGTATAAGTGGAACGGTAACTCTGCTTACAGTAAGAATGCATGTTTTTATGTCTATTTTGAACCTTTTTGAAATAAATTATTAAAATAAAAAAATGCAACACAAAATTCCCATCAAAGCAATAATATCTTCATGGAGACTGGCCTCCACCAGTAAAATGCTCCTTTATGCCATCTTAGAATATTGTCCTCAAAAACATAAATCAAATTATTTTGTTCCCAAAGATCAAAATGCTCTGTTCCACCTTGTGATGTCATGTAGTGGTAGTTATCAGCTACATTTTGCCTTTTTCTCTGTAGAGATTGGCAATTCTAGGGTTGAAATCATCCAAATGATTCTAGTGAAGGTGTGTGGTGTTTAAAAACACAGTGGAGCACTTCCTGTATGACCACATGACATCACAAGGTTTAAAGGTATTTTCTGCTGCTTGGTTTGTGTGCTACATTTGTGTGAATTAACATTTAACACAATTAACAACATTATAACAGAAAAATATTGTATTGTGGGCACTTTACATGTTTTATTGATGTATATTATCTTTACTGGTTGTGTGAATTGGTTGTGAATCATTGTGTGAAAGCTCGCCATTGGAACGTCCACATGATAATACGAATGAACTGGTGTCGGGGCATCAGGTGTTTTCATTCTGGCCTTGTAAATGTGCGGCTCTCGCTTTGTGATGGAGTGTCTATGTGTGGCCCTATACAAAATGTGGGCCAAGCAGCTAATGATGCTGAAGGACCCATATGTTGTCCAATGGGAATGCAGGCAATAAAGGCACCTTCTCCTCCACACAAGCACAGTCGCACACATATACCAGCTGCTGTAGAGTCACACTGTGGCCATTTATTCCTTATAAGGCATCAGAGACCCAGCTGTCCGAAATCTAGTCATGTTGAGACCAGCTCCCCACATGTAGCATGGACGAGACTCAAGTGATAATGTAGAAATGTCAGTGCCAAACTCTCATAGTTTTTCAAAAGAGTAGAAATAGAAAAAAAATGTGATATGTGTTTTGTTTTTTGGTTGTGTGCTATTTAACAATAAGTTATCGCTTTAGACAACCAGGTGGCTGAAGCTCCACTAGTAGTTTGTTTTGGTTTTTTTTTGTTTTTTTCCAACAAAAATTCTTATTTCTCCCAACAATAAATAACCTCTAGAACAATGATAATACGAATGAACTGGTGTCGGGGCATCAGGTGTTTTCATTCTGGCCTTGTAAATGTGCGGCTCTCGCTTTGTGATGGAGTGTCTATGTGTGGCCCTATACAAAATGTGGGCCAAGCAGCTAATGATGCTGAAGGACCCATATGTTGTCCAATGGGAATGCAGGCAATAAAGGCACCTTCTCCTCCACACAAGCACAGTCGCACACATATACCAGCTGCTGTAGAGTCACACTGTGGCCATTTATTCCTTATAAGGCATCAGAGACCCAGCTGTCCGAAATCTAGTCATGTTGAGACCAGCTCCCCACATGTAGCATGGACGAGACTCAAGTGATAATGTAGAAATGTCAGTGCCAAACTCTCATAGTTTTTCAAAAGAGTAGAAATAGAAAAAAAATGTGATATGTGTTTTGTTTTTTGGTTGTGTGCTATTTAACAATAAGTTATCGCTTTAGACAACCAGGTGGCTGAAGCTCCACTAGTAGTTTGTTTTGGTTTTTTTTTGGTTTTTTTCTACCACAAATCCTGATTCTTCCAACCACTAACTAACCTCTAGACCAAAAAATGTATTTTGAGTTTATAAGCCATGTGTTTAAATAAAATAAAGTTATAGTTTTGTGTATCCCACTTTGCAGATCATTTACAGAAAGTTTTGATATTTTTTAATAATTGCCTCACTTTTATTCTTCCAAGTATTAAAGAACATGTTAGCAAGCAAATTAAACCAAAAAAAAAACCCAACCAAAAAACCAGAAAGTTTTTTCAGCTGTAATGGTGTGTGCCTTTTCCACAAAGGAACTTTCCATCACTACCTGCAGCAACAATAACTACTGCTACTTTCTTAAAGGGATGCTTAATCAAGTTTGTGCCTTTGTCTCACTGGCTAATTATTTAATGATGCAGGCTAATGAGTTAGACTGAATTAGTGAAGAATGGCATCAGAATGGGAATTAAGTGTGTGAGCTTGTAATGGACCTGTTAAATAGTAAGAGTGAATTTAAGGTCACATTCTGTTCAGTGGTATGTACAATGCACATGGGTAATGCAGTCCGGAAAAGTCATAGTCTATTCATACACATGTAAGAGAAGGACTATTTAAGTTTTCAGTGTAGAAAGTGAAATGGACTTGATACATTATATGTGTGTTCACATTATTTTTGTGTTGTTTCCTTATTTAAAAAAACATATCTGGAGTTGTTTTTGTTTAATCCATCCTTGTTTAACATAGACATGCACGCATATTTAGACTGTTCTTCTGTCAAACTTGTAATGTCATGTGGTAATACAGGAAGTGCTCCACCAGAATCATTTGGATAAATTCAGCTCTGGAATTCCCCATTTCTACAAAACAAAGGGCAAAAGGCAGCGGATAACTTGAAAACTAAGAGGAACCTAAGAGGAACAGAGCAATTTCAGTTTTGAAGATCTAGACAGACTAACAATCAAGGATTAATCAGTCCTGTGTGGATGCAACAAAACACTACTTTAGGTATATTTTTGATGAGGTAACAACATTCTAATGTGACAAAATTGATGAAGATCATTGATCATCATCAGATCATCAAAGGAAGCTAATACAAGTTGATTGCTTATTGTAAAATGTTGGCCAGTCACAATATCAGAGTTTGAAGTGCGAGATATTGTAGAATTAAATATAGATGATATAATATTGAAACCAAACTATATAGCATATTCCCCCTAAAGTATTCTCAATCTTATATATTGTTAATAAAAAGTGAGCTGCAATAAAGAAAGAAGAGAAATAACCCAAGCAGTTTATTTTCTACATTATATTTTTAATGTTAGGCCTTGTCCAAAACTGTTGCAACAGTGATGTCAGGGGACCAAGAGGCACACTAGCACCTTATGAGACATAGTTAGAGTTTATTCTACACTATCGGCTGCAAAGTGGAATTTGGTGAGGGCCACATAAGCCATTGCATGTTTCTCAAAGGAGACAATCTCTCCTGCCTCATTAGAGAAAGCAGAAGATAGTTCATGTGCACAGACTGCTCAGTGCAGACAGAACCACCTGTGTGATAGTAGCTCCTCAGTGAACAGGGATCCTCCAGATACATGCAGGCGATTAAACAGTGACAAGCAGGCACTCTGTATGAAATACCATTGCAACATAAACTTTATATTTGAATTGTATAGCAAAAAGCAAAAATATAATGAAATAACATGGCAAAAAATGCATCAAGCTGTTCAGAGGCACACAACCCATGAGTGATTTGTAAGTACTATTTTACACCTCCTACACTATAGCATAGCTTCTAATAATGTCTTTCATATCAAGTAGAGAATGGGTATTGAGTAGCTTAAATATATTACACACAGTAATGATAGAATTTAACTTCATGCATTCATATGTATTTTCTGGCTCTTTGTGGGATTGTCAGTCTGTTGCTAGAATAATTCAAAAGCTATTGTAGGTTTTGAAAGGGTCAGGAAAGAAAATTGTAAGTTCTAGGTCTAGTTGTGGAGATAGTGATACTGATACTGATTTCTATCCACCCACATGGAACACTGAATATGCCAGTACAAAGCCCTGATATATGTTGGTTTATATTTGAGTCAGTACCTTTTAAACAGCACAGGAGCATGAGGGTGAAGTGTGGGGAGAGATATTCAGCAAATTATCCAACTCAGGAACTGATCTTGCAGCACTGAGGATGTGGAAGTGATTTTGTGTCTTAATTGGGGATCTGTCACCTGCTTTTTCCACGGATACGTCATTGTTCTGTTTTATACAGCGCTCTTCCACCTTCAATGCACAACAAAGAACCACTCAACCATTCACACACACATTCATACACCAGGGTATGGGTGCAAGATGAGTAAAGTGTCTTGCCCAAGGACGCAAACTAACCACTCAGACAATGATGTTTATGTCAAGAGCTGGATACAGACCATCAACATTCAGATCAGTGGACAAACCAACTGAGCTCCTTTACATTTCTGCAATTACGGGTGGTTTTATAGTTCAAAAATACTTAGAAAAACAGACATTCTGATGTGAGCGGGGTCGCCTCTCCTCAGATCTGACCTGTAACTTTGTCTGGCTTCGTCTCCATGAAGACAAAATGGATTAAAACGATACTGTGAAACATTCCAGACAAAGCAATAACATCCAGGGAGAAAAACATATTGATGTATTCTACCAGAAAAGTTATACAATGTTTTTATTTCATGAATTTGGTCTCATGCTTGAAGAGTTGTGATGTATTAGACAATGGGAAATGGAAATTTAGGGTTTACCTGTTGTTTCTGGTAACAAAATTTAATAAACGTGTGATTCTACTTTTCACAATATTCATAATTCTCAAATTTGATATCGGAACATCCATGCACAGAGATCATAAGTATTAGTGTTTGTCAGCATCTCTTTTTATTAGTATTGTTCATGTGTGTGCGCTCAAGTTCCTTCACACATGATCACACCGCAGAGATAAAACATTACTGGTCTGAATGTCGAAATATTCAAGGCTTAATTTTTAAAGCAATAAATTAGCTCCATTCAGCGTTCTCATGCGTGTGGGCTCCTGTCGACGCTGGTTACACATTTGTCAAGGTGAAGTATTTTCGTAGCCATGTTGTTTTGTATGGGCTTGACAGCGGATGGAGCCTGCTGTACTTATAAGCCTCTCGTAGCTTGTTTGCCCATTAGCATTCAAAGTGGGTGAAAATGACTTGACCTTCTCTTGGAAGCGCAGAGCCGTGAACGCAAAGTTTTAATTGAGTTCTTGTGTCTTCCTTTCACTCGCCTTTTCCCTTTTTCTCATCAGTACAATAAATGATTGACCTCAACGCATAGACTAGGGAACAGCTGCCATCTCTTTATTATGCTTGCCTGGTAGATGAACTTTTTTCATTTAAGACCACTCGCACCTCTATTGTCTTCTTCATCTGTTTTTATTTGACATTTCACCCATTAGGAAAGCTGTTTAATCCTATCTTCACTTTGGCAATTAGACCTATCAGTCTGTGGTATGACCGGAGCTCGCCGATGTGTGGGACTTAATTATCTCTAAAGTTTCGGACACCATTTTTGAAACAAATCAGAAGTAAAAAATAGTGCACCTAATACTATCACTTCTTAGTACTGCTACTGCTATGATCATTCTGAAGTTACTTTTAGAGCTACATACTGCATGTCAGACAGGGAATTTTTTACGCATTTATAATTTCAGACTTTTGGGAAAGATTAGCTGTGACTGCTAATCTTGTGATATACCAGCGTTATTATTTCTGTAACTGTTATGAATGTTATTCTCGGTCAAATCTAATTTACAAGTCAAAGGAACCATAGTACACTGTTTTCTCATCTATGTTAGAATATAGTTTCCTCATCAAAAACATATTTTTGTTTTGTTTCATTCACACATGTTTAACACTCTGTTAAACCTTGTGATGTCATGTAGTAATGCAGAAAGTGCTCCACTGTTATTTTTGTAACTCTGTATATGTTCATTGAATCATTTGGGTCATTTCAACCCTGGAATTTCCTGTTTCTATTGAACAAAAGGTAAAATACAGCTCTTAAATTGAAAACTACCACTTCACAACATCACAATGTGCAGAGCATTGTGACCTTTGGAGATGGCGACAGACTAATAAACCAGGATTTCTCAAACATGTGCTTAAAGTTCACAAGAGTCAATTTTGCATAAAATAAGATCTTTTAAACTACACCAAGAAGTGCCTTGCCCAAGGCTACAGCCATGGAATGTGTTGGTCATTGCTGCCTTTGGGTGTGCGGGCAAAAGCCACAGCCCTAACTAACATAATTTATGTCCTAAAGTCTTTATTACCAACTCAATTTACCCTTTTACAATTTCATTTTCATTTTAATTTGGCAATTTGGCTAATGTTGTTGAGATGATTGGTCATTTATAGTGACCTTAAATCATGCTTCATAAAGTTAAATACACACTGCTGTGATTCTGTTAGTGCTGTTTCTATGTGGCTTAATTAAGCTATAATCATTGTGCTATATCATTTGTGGGGGCAGACAACGCCATTGATGTGGACAAATTGGTTAAACTGGCTTTTGATTCCATGTCTGGTACACTGACAGAATCGTGATTTAGCCCTAAAACAAAATCCCACCCAACACCACCCACCTGTACCTCCAGTTTAATTAAAATCCTATTCATTCTTTCAGAGCCGCACACTGGCAAATCCTCCCTATAATAAATGGAACAATATTGTCAAATTATCAAAGCAGCTTCTCTGGGTGCATTGGCTGTGAAGTTCGGGCACCAACTGTCTCACTAAAGAGGGCTTTTTTCCCTCTTGGACTTAAGTCAAGTGCCTTAAATTGAAGTGAGCCTTTAGGGCATAGATTGAGATGTATCCAGAATTTTAATGTTCCCTTTTCAATTGTTTAATGTAGGAGCGTTGCCAGGTTTTCCTCGGTCTCTCTCTCTCTCCCACTCCTCCCCGCTGTGTTATCCTGCCTCCTTCCATTTGTTTTTCTATCCTTTCTACTGGCAAATACAACCAACGCTTGCGAGTAACCAGTGTTTTATATATATATGGTCTTGTTTTTTGCAGGAATGTAAGCTCGGCTGGCGAAGAGGCACGACGGAGGATGAGGGAGTGCGATGGGCTGACAGATGCTCTGCTATACGTCATACAGACCTCTCTGGGCAGCAGCGAGATCGACAGCAAGGTCTGTGCAACACTGTGAATAACATAGGAGCCATGACTAAGCTCAAAGCTCCAAGCCATTACTCATGCATTTAGAACAGTAGTAGAACAGTGAAATAAAAAAAAAAAGCTAATTATCACAAATAAATTAGAAAGTGAAAGAGCAGGAAAAGAAGAAAAAGTGTGTTACTCCTAAATGTCAGAAAAAATTAGTTTTTAAATGTTCCAACAGTTAATTAGCAATTTACTTTTAGTTGCTGTACCTTCCACAAATTGAGAAGTGTTTCTAAGTTCTAAACTTTCTGCATTCAAAACTCAAATAGGCTTAGATCATAGACATAGATCTAAATCTGTATTAAACCAGGACTAAACCAGGACTAAACCAGGACTAGAGCGAGACCCAATCAAATCAGGACTGAGCACAGACCCAGAACAAATCAGGACAATGTAACAATAGAAAAAAAAGTAACAATAGAAAAAAAATGTAACAATAGAACAAAAATGTAACAATAGAAAAAAATTTATCAATAGAGAAAAAAATGTAACAATAGAAAAAAAATGTAACAATAGAAAAAAAAAATCATCCCAATAAGCAAGTACTCAGAGCGCCAGGTTTGAAACTTCTGAAATCTATAGGGTTTTTTATTTGTTTGTTTGGGGTTTTTTTATCTTTAAAGGTCCCACATTATGCTATTTTTTGATCTATGTTTTGTTTCTTCATCAAATAATGTATTGTTTTATTCACACAAACTCTCAAACAGAAAAAAGTTCCACCTTGAGATGTCATGTAATATCTCTGCTTGAAGCGCTCCACTGTGTTTTTAAACTGCATACACCTTCATATAATCATTTGGCTCTGGAATGGCCAATCTCTACTGAACAAAAGGTAAAATGTAGCTGTGAAAACGACTGCTTCATAACATCACAAGGTGGAACAGCATTTTGAGCTTTGGAGATGCAGACAGACTAATAATAAAAGATGAGTCAAACATGTGTGAATGAAACAAAGCATAACTGCAGGTATGTTTTTGAGGAGGTAACAAGATTATATCATAGTTTAAAGCTCCTATGAGTCAGTTTTGCGTAATATGGGACCTTTAAAAAAATTCTACCTAAAACTGAATCAACATGCAAATCAGTGCAGAGTAGAGCACAGATCATTTGCTGTGGGAAGCAGATTTCCGACATGTCCAAGTCCATAGGCGGTGGAGTGTATATGTCACAACACAGTCAATACTACATAAACAGTGTTGTGGATGGCTGACTTCTCAAGGTCTCGGCGTCTCGGAGCCTTTCTAAATGGACATCCGTAATCACTGTTTAAGCTGCTGGCTCACTCTGCTGGCTGACCACACTCACCAGAGCAGTACGCCAGTCACAGACGCAGTAACAAAGACGGATCGCCAGCTCTACCAGCAAGTGGTCATTTTAGCACCAACAGTTCACATTAGCCGCATGCTCAAGCTAGTTACAAAGCAGTTTCAATGCAAATCCAAGCCAATGACTTCATAATATCCCTTTAAACTTTTTCTGATAAATCTGAGGAAGCACAATTAGGAAACTCATTTTTCACACCTAAAATCTGTCCCCAGTGAATCGTGTGGTTGTGTTTTATTCTCATGCACGATTACATGTTTTAAAGGTGCACTTAGGATCTTTTCTGGTGGAGGTTGGGTCGTCTGCTTATCCCCACGGAGATGTTATTCCTTTTCCTGTAATCTTCCACAGTAATATTAATAAAATAATACTGCATTAGTCTTATATAGTGCTTTTCCAAATGCTCAAACTTAAACCAACCTTAGCTTTCTTTCATGTGTTGGGTAACAGGTGTTTTTATCGCTTAAATATACCTTGAAAAACATCCTTTCGATGATGAAAACTCCATAGATCTGACCTGTAACCCGGCCTGGTGGTCAACTGCTGTCTCCATGGAAATAGATATGTGAAACAATGGAACGCCTCCATTAAGATTATTCGTTTGCAGATACTACGCAAGAAAAGTTACATTGCTCCTTTAAGAAATGCATTGTACATTAAAAAAAAAAAAAAAAGTAATCCAATTATCCTGTTACAAGTCATTTTGATGTTTAACTACAGTCTGTTGGGACTGACTTTAGGTAGGCCGACACACCGATCCAAGAGTGTAATTTCAAAGTGCCTCTGAATATTGTAAATAATGCAAAACAATTTCTAGTTTATTCGTAATGAGATTTGAGCGTATTTCTGACTGCAGTTCACTGGAGTGGCACATTGCTTTGTTTGCTGCCTCTCCCAGGGCCCTCCAATTACACCGCATAGTTATTTTTGAGTAAACTATCGGTCAGACGGCGAGAAGATGGATGATTTGTCTTTGTTAATTTCCACTTGACGACTCCCCACATTGTACAGAAACACGCACCTAGCATAGACGCCTTTGATTGTTGTAATCTGTCTAGCACGTTTCACTGCCGCCGGGTGTGCCCATAAACTGGTTGTTTAATGGACTGTGATACAATATATTGGGCTCTGTCATTTTTCCTCATTTACCGGAGTTTCTTGTAATCTCATTTCAAAGTCATAGCTAACTAAAAACCAAAGTTTATTACCACCAGGAGTACATTTCTTACTTTTTTATTTTGTTATTGGATATTGTGACTGTGCTCTTTTATTATTTTGTTTGTAGACTGTAGAGAACTGCGTCTGCATCCTCAGAAACCTATCATATCGGCTGGCGGCGGAAACCTCCCACGGGCAACAGGGGGGGATAGAGGACCTGGACGGGTTGCTCTGCGACGCCAATGGAAGAGACGGGGAGAGTTCGGGTTGCTGGGGCAAGAAAAAGAAGAAAAAGAAGGGAGCAGAACAGGTAAGAGTTCGGTAACTGATTTGGGAAGCTTAGCGGGGTTGGGGCAAGTTCATACCTCAGTGGGAATACGCCCCAGTTCCTGAAGTAAATTTCGCGTTCATTTTTCCCAAAGACTTCCCAAAAAAATCATATTAAAAGTTGCTTGCTTAAATTTAATCGGCTATGAGATAACTAATGACCACAAGACCTATAATTTCATTTAAAATCTGTTTCTGGAACTATAAACCACCAAGTTATTAAAGCATTTGCAGAATCTTGCATCCTTTATGGATAATAGTTACCGCATAGCTGGCTGGATGTCACTTTTCAAAAAGTCTAAGGGAAAAATGAGTGGATAATTTTCTAGAATCAATGGCACAGATCGGCAGCCTCGCTTCAGCCTACCCCGGGGCAGTTGTCGCGATAGTGTTATATACACCTCAGAGTAGAGAATATATAAAGAATGTATAAGGCAGGGATGTCTGGAAAGGTGTTACAGAAATCCAACGCATAAGTATGATCATTATTATTCAAGTGGCTATTTAAATGTACAGGTTTTCTTTGCTGCCTACTGTGTCACATGTGCTATAAGTACCTCTTGACGAACATGTTCAAGAGGTATGGCTGCCTCCACAGAGACGTTTGGTAAAAGATAGAACAGATGGATATAGAAATAGCTTTAACACAAGAGATTAAAGTGTCAAATTCTTATATACAGTTGTTTTTTTTACTTAATAATTTAAATGTCTGTCTATAAGTTATTCCTCTGGTACCCAAACTTACTTTCTCAATAAAAAAATTCTACATATTGGCACTTTCCTTTCCTAAAATACATTCTTTTTAGGCCGTATTGCATTAGCAGTAACAACATTTGCAATCATTTGTTCAGCTCTAGTAGACGGCTTGAAGCTCGATATTTTTTCCTTAAATAATAATAAAACCATACTTCACTTTCAGACTGTGCTTTTAGGAGATTCAAAGTCACTTTTCACTTTCCATTCATCCCTTTGCCTGATAGTTATAAGCAACCTCTTGTATTCATTCTTTACATATTGCATATCCTGCTTTTTCAGATCTATGTTATAATGTTATTTTTACATTAAAAACATACCTGGAGTTGTGTTTTGTCCACATATGTTTAAAAATCAAATACTGCATTTTTAGGCTGAGTTCTTCTCTTAAACCGAAAACACTATTCCACCTTGTACTGTCATGTAGTTTTTAAACTTCATACACTTTCACTATGATAATTTGGATCATTTCACCTCTGGAATTGGTCATGTCTGCAAACAAAAGCTTAACTTGAAAACTACAACCACATGACATCACAGTTTGGAAGCATTTTGAGCTTTGCAGATTTAGACTAATAATGCATAATTACTCAAACAAACACAACTCTAAGAATGCTTTTGATGAAGTAATAGCATTCTAACATAGCTTAAAGCGCTCAAGAGTCAATTTTGCATAATATAGGACCACTTCAGCCAAACTAAGTGGATGCTGACATTGCTTGGACAGAAGCAAATAAGATATCCACAGAAAGTGAAAATGGCGATGCTGATTTTCTTTTATTTTTAGCAACGGATAAGGGATCATTTGTGATACGTTTCTTTACAAAACAAAAAATCACGTTACAATAATGATAGTTCAATGTCTGTTTGGTCTGACATTGTATTTTGCTATTTATTTATTAAGGGTCGGAGCCTAAATAAATGAAACCGACACTGGTGCCAGTCTTTTGTGCTATTACTCAGTGTTCTGTCTGTAACTACAGCCATGATGCCAGCCCCATTTGTGGTTTGACCCATTAGCGAGCTTGTAGAAGGGTTATTGTCCATTTGATATGTGACTAGGTGCACTCATGAGAATGCATTCTATTTCATTGTTGGTGTTGAGTGCTAAAGATTGCTCTAAGTCTCCACTGAGCTTATTTCCACTTTTACTAAGAGCTTTTCGTATAATCACCAGAATGTATTGGCTGGAGCTGGGTACATGGTCATATTATAGATGGTGTAAATAACAAAAATTCAGTGTGATTTATTAGTCTGTAGAGAGTTTTGATTATGCTCGTATTGCTTTGTGGTAATATTTGTTGCTCCTCCGAAGAAGTGGGAAATGTAACTGTTGATGCTATTAGCAGTGGTATTCTCTGGAAAATGGCCTGCTATTTGTGAGCTTTACTATTTTATATACGCAGCCAGGGAACCTCAGAGGAAGCAGGAGTGAACTCGTAGACACACCGTACCTTGAGGTGTAGAAAGAGTCAAACTATTTTAAAACTGACAACTCTGTGCAATGCTCAAAAGGAAAACTAAGTGAAAATACTACATGTTATACGGCTTTTAACTACCGTAGTGAGCCATTTTGAGTATTCTTTACCTTTCAAAAGACATATTTGTATATATATAGTTTTGAATTGTTAATTTCTAAGGCAACAGGGCTCATCTTAATCATTCTGAAACCCATGCATAGACGGGTCAGCTTAAACTATATTTTTCAAGTTCAGTTTCATCTCACTTTGTGCATATTTTGTCAATTTGAAAAAGTACTGGGAAAAAAATGTAAGTCTGCCAGGTTATTATTCATCATGGGAATACCGTCTCATCTTATCGTACTTGAATAAGCAGCTTTGAGTTCATGATCAGAGGTTCTATGTATAGATAAAAACATGCATGCACAGGCTCTTCAGCGACTCTCCAAAGACACAGGCCGGTTTAGTTTACCTTGAGAGCAGCAGGAAGGGGGAGAGCAGCCGAGCAAAACTGAGGTGGTCAACAGGGACTGGGGATGTGCAGAGAAAAGGGGGAAAAAAGACGGGAAGGGGTAAACACGGATTGAGCAAGAAAAGGGAGGAATTGAGGCGCGATCAACAGCACCGGAAAGTGGGACAAGATATAAATGACAAAAGGAGGGGGGAGAGAGAGGAGAGAGGGCGTGGCTGCAGGTTGCACAAAAAAGTGTGAGCACATATGTCTACAGAGAGGTCTTAGACGAGATATATAATGCACTTTAATGAGCTTTTCTTTCCTTTTCATTGTCTTAGTTGGATTTTGATTTGTGCATGTTTGAGCAATCCTGTATTGTCCTACATTTTGAGGCTTGAGTGATGAAAAAAATTCTGTTTTAACCTATCACATATTTTAAAAGTGTTTAAAAAAGTTTAAAAATGTGTCATAAATAATCATAATAATAATATGTGTTTTAATGAATCAAATGTAAAGTAATATATGCATAGTTTGTGTTATATTTCATTTTAAACTATGAGGAACAAATTCTCACGTTCCATTATTGCACACCTTCATTTTCACAGAGGATGTGATGGGGTCAAGAGGCAGAGAGATGCAAAGTTTTAGGTATTAAGCCCAAAACTACATGAAATATGTTTGAATGTTTCTGTTAGATGTCTCTCCCTCTCCCCTTTTCTGCCATTCCCTGACTTTAATACTGAGGGTACAGCTGGTGATTTACCTGCTAATTCTTTCAGTTCTTTTGACTTCTTAATAGGTCAGGGTGTTCTATTTTCTAACACTGTCTCCATTCACATGTGCTCAGTCTTTCTGGTGTAATTATTAAGCACCCCATCCATGAATGATGTTGTAATTTCTAGAATTGATAGGTTAACTTCAACCTTTAAAAGAGCATAGAACTGTAAACAAAGGGGGGGATTTAATTGCTGTTATTATTCTGAATTTTTAACAAAAATCTACTATTTCAGTATGAGACTTTAGATGTTAGATGTCTTAAAAATATTTCAGATTCACCTTGAGGATTTGTTTAAAATGGTGGCTGAGTGGCAACACTCATGCCTCACAGCAAGAAGGTTGCGGGTTCGATCCCCGGGTCGCCCGGGCCTTTCTGTGTGGAGTTTGCATGTTTCCTCCCCGTGTCTGGATGGGTTTCCTCCGGGTACTCCGGTTTCCCCCCATCAACCAAAAACATGCAACACCCTATGAACAGTGTACAACAAGGGACCGGCAGGGAGTCCCTCCCTCCTGTGGGCTCACCACCTGCAGAGGGGTTCATAGGGTCTGGGTCTGGTGCATAGAGTAATGGGCAGCATGCTGCCCCCGCGACCCAGCCGGATTAAGCGGGAGAAGATGGATGGATGGATTTAAAATTGTTGAGTGACAAAATGTATTAACGACAGAGAGAGCCCATATGCTCCATTTTCCATAAAACAAAATAAATGCCATAACATACATTTACCGTAATTATCATAAAGATGGGGCCTTGACTACAATTCCTACTATAAATATGTTTTTTTGTTTTGTTTTTTTAACTGACGGTCAGGTTGCAGTTTCATTGAAGGTTCCTTAGTAAAGGCATTAATAAGCCCTAGTCATGGTCTTTAAGCATGTATAAACTTTTGATTGGAATGAACATAATAAAGCGTGTGTGTGCAGATGTGAGAGCTAGAATGATCTGCAAATCAAGCATCAATCTAAAAAAAGGCTCTCTAGCGCCCTATAAAATTTATTTTGAAAATGTCCTAAAAGAAAATCTTTGGTGGACAAATTACCGAGATCAATCTGACAAAGTAAACTGCCAGAACGTTAATGTATAGAGATCCCTATTGAACCATGAGCTCCTTAAGTCCATGAATCTGCTCAAGTCCTGGAAGGGTCTCGAGTTCTAGAAGGGTCTTGAGTCCACGGATCTGCTCGATTCCTGGTAAGGTCTTGATTTCTGGAAGGATCTCGAGTCCAGGGATCTGCTCGAGTCCTGAGAGGGTCTCAAGTCCTGCAAGGTCCAGGGGTCTGCTTGATCCTGGAAGAGTCTTAAACAGTGCCCAGTGTGTCTTCTACAGTGAGGTCAGTGATGACCCTCTGCAGGTTGGGGCAGAAGGATTCCATAAGCTCCTCCAGTTCATTCTGGGGAAACGTTTGATGGATGCTCTTCACACCTCAGAACCCGAATACAGCCTGAAAAGTGCACTCTCTGGAGCATGATTCCCACAGCTTTAGTGACACTATCCAGGACAGATGGGTCAGGCAAAGGGCAGTGGACGCTGGGCTCAAACGATGGCATACTGAACAAGTCTGCATCAGCCAAAGGCTTCCACAGGCTGTGGAAGTCCTTTGGTACAACCACAAAAACCACATCCCTGGAGCAGGCAGGGACTGTCCTCTGTCTGCTTAGACAAAGAGTCCAAAAACTCCTGAGTCATGTGAATGAACTGTGAAATGAGCAAAGAATTATTTTCAAACACACCTGATAAGTGTGTGAGCGACCTACAGAAAGTTCTCAAGGATGTCTTCAGGAGACATGAGGAGGAACCTTAGACATGATTGTGTTAAATTTCTCACTTTGCCCATCAGCTTATATTGGTTAGAAATGTGCCCTACAAAAAGCTCACCCTGATTGGTCGATAAAGACCCTTTAGCCCCCCAAAGGGCAAGAGATTCCATCATAAAAGCAGTAACCACAATTAATCGCAGAGAGGCCGTAAAGTGTTCACCACTGAGCTCAGCTCACAAATGACTGCATCTTGTGTAGGTTGTACAATCACATAGAATTTCATAAAATTCCATGACACATCACGGTTATTGTCATTATGCATGAACACTGAATACACTGAAGCGGACACAAGAGTGGAAATAAAATATATAATAGGTGACTGCTTATAACAGTTTATGTTTAAAATAAGCTATTAGAAACAAGTGATATGAATAATATCCACACTGGACAGTTAGACAGCCAAATGCCATTTAAAACTGAACTTTAAAACTGGTTATTGTTCAAGTAAAGTGATGCACATTTTTACAGATCAAACCAGCATCAAACTGCACTGGGCATGAAGAGGTCATTAAAACATGTTGTGACATTTTTATGCCCACTTTCTCTTCAGAGGTTTAGTGGTAATGAGTTAAAACAAGGTTCCCATTTAAATTATTATTACCATTGTTATTATTGTTATACTGATTTTTGAGGTGGTACTACTGAGACATCTTTCAATATTTTTTTGCAGTTTTCACTCAAGACTCACTCACTTAATTTTAATTTTTGATCCCAGTCACTGGCATTATCGTTCATGTGTACTGCATGACTTTTACCATTTCCAGTGCTCTGGATCTGCATTTTAATTGACTTACATTCCATATGTTGTAACCAAGCAACATTGTGTGACTTATTGTTTGTTGAACACAATTACATGTCATAGTATTATTCATGATTACAAAAATAGCCATGCTTGAGATTGGGGAACTGGAACAGGTCTTAGTGGTTAAAGCCTTTGTAAATATATTTATTAATCCACCTTTTGTTATAATCATTTAAGCATGTTTATTAAAGGTTTGAATACAGCCCATGCATCACTTGGTTTGTTAATAGTATAATAAGCAGCTTATTAAAGCTCATGCACATGTTTTTAATGGCTTATGGGCATTATTAAGCATCTACAAATTAGTTAATGTAATGTTGAGTAATCCTTTGTTATTAGTCTGTCTACATCCCCAAAGCTCAAAATGTTGTGTTCCACCTTGTGATATCAAGAAGCTGTAGTTTTCAACTTAGTATATACTTTTTATCTTTTATAGAGAATAGCAATTCCAGGGCTGAAATTATCCAAATGATTCCTGGAAAGGTGAATTTTAAAACACAGTGGAGAACTTCTTGTATTACCACATGACATTATGAGATGGAACAACTTAAGGCTTTTTTTTGATGAGGAAACATTATATCAGATATGAAAATAGCATAATATGAGCCCTTTAAGTGATGCATTTGTGAAAAATAATAACAGAAATGTCTGCTCTGTCTCTCTCCTCACAGTGGGATGGAGTGGGCCCATTTCCAGACACTCCTGAGCCCCCCAAAGGAGTCCAGATGCTTTGGCACCCCACCATCGTCAAGCCCTACCTCACCTTACTGTCTGAGTGCTCTAATCCTGACACACTGGAGGGAGCGGCTGGGGCCCTGCAAAACCTGGCCGCAGGCAGCTGGAAGGTACAGTTCAGCAGTCCACTCAAGCCTCTCCACTTCTCATTTCACCTTCTTCAACTTTTTAAGAAGAAATATTGCAGTATTTAGTGACGTTAAATCATTGTTCTACCTCTAAAGGGCATTTAGAGTTTCAGTTTAGTTTAAATTAGGATAAGATACATTTCGCCAGTCCTCTTATTATATTTAATATAACTTCTTGTTTGACCTTCTGCTCTTGCCGTTCATTGCACACATTTCCTTTTTTAAAGCATAAGAGGTTAGAGATCTGTTTTACAAAAGTGGTGATGGAAATTCATTAGCCAAATTAGAATTTAAATGATTGAGTTATGGATCTAATATATGTTTCAAAATGATTCCTATTTTTTACCCAAGAAAGATTTGGTCTATGTTTATAAACCAGGATTAACCAGGACTGGAAACTGAATTCAGACCAGATATAAAGTAGAAGTGGTAGAAGCACCATTTGAAAACTTACGAAAACAAACAAACAAAAAAACATTTAAACTAAGATGTGTTAAAAAAAATCACATCAGCTTAGAAAAGTTCTGAAATGGCAATCCTCAGCTCAGTGTTTCTGTGGAAGCTAATATTGTTCAGTAGGAATACAATTAC
Organism: Scartelaos histophorus; assembly: GCA_000787155.1. Classification (NCBI taxonomy): domain Eukaryota; kingdom Metazoa; phylum Chordata; class Actinopteri; order Gobiiformes; family Gobiidae; genus Scartelaos; species Scartelaos histophorus. The sequence goes on along the minus strand of KN497592.1, from coordinate 35,799 downwards.
TGTAATAATGTTCAGGCCCAAAGCACTGGCACCCCGGGGAGTATAGCCAGCGTTCGACAGCAGCTGACGAATGGAAGCAGCTCGATAGCAATAATGTATGAGTCATAGAGTCATATTGGAAGGAATTATAGAAAGCCGTGTTAGCCTTAAGGTTGGTGCATATAGAGGTGAGCATTGGAACTGAGGGTTTAGACTTGCAATGACCTTCAAATAATACACCTGCACCAGGAAGCGGCTCTGAATCCAAGGCAGTTTTTCCCCTGGAGTTGCAAGAGGACTGTATCATGGCCGGGTACATTTGTAGACAGAGATGGAGGAGGAGGCTACAGAAAAACAATGAGAAAGGAGATAATATGTAGGGCAGGTGGTCTTCAGGAAATCACTTTTCTATTTTTGGGCTTGCTCCACTCGTGTGTGTGTTTGTGTGTGTGTGTGTTTTGTTGTGTCTGGCTTGGACAGGCTCTCCCTCCCTCCTGGCTCTCAGTGCAGGCTGCTGCTGCTGCTGCTGCTGCTAACAGTCTCTGTAGAGGAGGATGTGTTGGCGTATAGTTGGCACAGTCCCCTCTTTGCCTGTGAAGCATTTGGCCAGAAAACATGATCTTTTCACTTTGGGGATAAATTATTTGTTGAAATGAATTTATGGTCTATTTTGGAGTTTGGTGAAATCGGTTAAACTCTTCCGTATTTGTATTCACCCTCCACAAAACTGCTTCACGACTGTTTTAACAATATGACTGCACAATAACTGCACTTTAACTAGCCTAACTAAAGCATGAAGAAAAAAAACGTCATGAACAAGTAGTTTATAAAGAATGATTCAGGCTTAGTAACAAATACCCCCAACTCTTATTCACTGCTGCCCTGGGGTAGACTGACAGAAATAACACTGCCAGTCTGCACCACTGGCCCCTTCTACCAGCACCAAGCGTCACGCATACATGACACTGACAACGTTTAAGCTACTGGTGCTTTACTTTTGCATCTGCTATTCCCAACTCTAACTCCTTAATAAGTAGTTACTAAACTTCGTAATAAAGTATAAAGATGCAAAAAATCCAAGGCACTCACTGGTTGAAATAAAATGCCTTTATTAATTTACGGCATGTCAAAATGGCATGTGAAGGATATATACAATCTATAAACACTCAAATGTACAAATGTACATGTGAGTGTTTATAGATTGTATATATCCTTCACATGGTTCTAACACTGCCCTCTTGTGGAGTGTCTCAGGTAGTGTCCACAGGTGAGTCTCCACACCTTTTCTTCCAGGTGGAGCCGCCCTATTGGTGGTTTCCTGTATTTAGCTCACATGTTTCACTTAGAATTCTGTTTGTCCCCTGAGGAAAGCCATGGGTTGAAACGCGTCGGGACTTTTAAAGTTGTCCATTTTGACATGCCGTAAATTAATAAAGGCATTTTATTTCAACTGGTGAGTGCTTTGGATTTTTTGCATCTTTAAACTGACTTCCCTTCCTCAAAGACACCACTGTGTTTTTTCTACTGTGTATTATCCTCTGGACGTCCAGGAAACGCTTCTTTTGAAACGTTTTATACTTCGTAATAAAGTATTTGTTCTGGCTTTATTAAGAGGTACCAAATCTTCTTCAGTTTGCTTGGTTAGACCCGATTCATCCTCAGACCCACTCTCAAGATGCATCACCTGCAAACACAAAGCGTGCACCATGTGAAATCCTTCAGCTGAGGTAGTACTGACCAAGCCAAGATATGGGTCCCCAGAAAATACAGTGCACCTTAACTTTAACCTGTTACTTATTTCTGGACCATGCTGGACAGACTCCCCCACTGTAGATCAGGAATGC